>OOFH01117187.1:0-10550 GCA_900323355.1 Merlangius merlangus | reverse complement strand
AGTTAAAAAGGTCACCTGTTAGGCGGAGTTGGGTGACTGGAAAGGCGGCAAAAATAAAACATATTATTGTTAGTTAATAATTGTATCCAATTTGTTGTACTTTCTGATAACCTTTTGTTTCAGCATTTATTCACCATGAGGTATTTGTTGAAATGGATGATATGCAAGAGGCGTTGGACAGAGATGAACAAGATAAATCATAAATTGCATTCCTATGCATCATGTTGCTCTACTTAAAATGTAGGAAGATTGTGATTGGCCCATTTTTCGTTAGACTAGTTGATTTTAGAAAATGTAAAATAAAACATGGTTAGAGCTACAGAAGCGTTCCTCTGATGAGTGTGGTAACATTTAAATATATTCAAACTTAACCATATTTACCTGTTAAGAGATGTTTGGCTGTCTCTCACTTTCCTCCGGTATCTTTGATTGGGATTTTACCGTTGGCATTTCGTGCCTGAACAAATGTAAAAAAATGTAAATGTGTTCAAATGAGCAGCATCAATCAACAGGGTTTGATTTTAATAAATTGATTCACTAACCCAGTGTGTATTGGTGGTCCTCCATGAGTATTTTTCCCCTGTAGGATTTTCTTTCCAGCCCGGTCCCCCATTCCCTAAAATGTAGACATACACACAAATATAAGCATACTTATATTCATGAAATACATACAGATGTAAGTAAATTGAGTATAGGTCAGTAGTCCTAGTAGGGAGATCGGGAGGTGTATGCAGATGAAATGGATATCTGACACACACACTGGTTCAAATGGATAGCTGGGAATAATTTAGGTTTATGCAATGATCAATACAAAGTGTCTGTATTGATGACTGACAGAAAAACGTTCATGGAGAGAGATTTCAGCCCCACCCCGTCAGTGAAGAAGACCACCACCGGCTCCGGTTGAACCACTCGATGAAGAGGGAGTGCTCATTCCATATGCGGGTGATTAAAGTTAAGGATGTCAACGAATTTGAGGAATTCTTATTCGGGTCGATCCCAGAGACCGAAGATCTCGTCCAGATAGCAACAACACACCTGGGGGCCTATCGACGCTCAGGGCCCGGGGCCGTTTGCCACGCTGGGTCTCATTAGTCCCTCCTAATTAAAGGTTGGGTATGGTACTCAAATGGTCCTCCCCCCTCTCCTTCAACGCTGACTCTGACTCCACCCATTCCAAGTACATGGACGCGCAATCACGCACGAGCTTACAAGCCCGTTCCACAGATGATTGACTTGTTTGATTTTCATGTCAGTACTTCTAACTCAGTGGCTGTAAGTGGGTTATGATAAGGATTTCAAGTAATTTTGCCAAAATGGCCAAAAAAGAGAATTCCATACCCAACCTTTAATCTGCTCTTCCATCTTCACCCAAAAGAAAATAAAGAAACTTGTTATCTCCTGAGGGGACATGAGTCACAGCTTGAAGAACAGGCAGAAATCATGAAGGCTAAATATAGAAAATACACAGGATGCAGCATTGTGTAACATAGAAAATATGTATATGTTGTGGGGCAGAAAGCTATGCAGCAGTAGAGTACCTTGTATGGTCGTACACATTAAGAGAATGCAGATCTAGACCCAGTAAAGTGTAAGGACACCATGCGGTATGCAAAAAGTGGTTTGACATGAGTTGCTATCGTCGTGTTCAGCCGAGCAGCAGCGTGCTGCACCACTCACTCTGTCAATCTTGGGGGACCACTAAATGTCACCAAATGCTGTCCTGTGATTAGCTACCACCATGGCACCCACTCTGAAAAGTCGAGGTGAGGAGAGTATTTACAGTGACGGTTTTGTAGGGATCTTCATGAGTAGCAGGTCATAAGAGCAAATATATGACAATAGATTACATGGATTTAACTGATGCTTTTATATAATAGAAACGTACAATGAGTGCATTCAACAATGAAGATGAATCCCAGTAATTGCAAGAATCATTCAAGTACATTACAAATTCATCAAGAAAGTTCAATTTCATGAATTGTCGAGATGACAAGAGCCTGGACCGAAAGCTACGTGGCCTTCTGGAGGAGGGGTGGAGGTATTCTCCTGAAGGGGTGCATGTATGTATCTGCCGTAGCAGGTAGTGACAGGTAGATGTTGGCAGTCAAGGACAGCAGGTGTGTTCCTCAGCGTCCGAACCACACTCCGACACCACAGAGTTCTCGCTATCGATATAGACGGTGGAGGGGAGACGCCTTTCCTGGAAGGAAGATCAGCTGAGGCTCGTCCAGATGGAGCCATCTGTGTTTCATATTTTTAGCCAACCGATAAACAAAAGGTTTATTTATGTATTTTTGTGGCGTATTAAAATAATCATAATAGGGCACATGCATATCGGTGGTTAGAGCAATGAGCACATGCAGATTTTGTGTTTGCTTTTATTTTCGACATGGCGCAGTGAGGATTCCTTTAATTATCACATCCATCCATCCATCCATCGTTCCTTTCATGACTCATGACCGCTTCGTCCACAGGAGTGGAAACCGCTGCAATGCTGTAAGTCCTTCACAAGATGTCACTGTGCCTTCAATTTCCAAAGTTTCAGAGCTTCGGATCCCAAGTGTCCTTGTTCACGTGATGTGTGTCCCCGTGACGACAACGCAAGTGACGACATCGCCAGGGACGCTTGAGTAAATACAACAAACGTTTCAAAAAAAAAAAAACTAAGACATTCCTCAAATATAAATATTAACCAAATATTATCCATCCTATAATATAATTTAGCATTCACTTTTTATTGAGAATGTCATGTTATGTTTCCATGGGCAACAAATCTCGCGGAACACCGTGTTCCTAAACCTCGCGCACAACTGGAACTTTCTGAATTATGCAAGCGCGTGGACACGCACGGAAAGTTACACCTTGGCCATTACAGACTGCGTTTCACGAAGATTGTAATAATTAATAATGATTATCTAAGCCTCAAGTCGTAGAAGAAACTTCGGAAAGGCCGACATACATGGGCTAAGTAAGTAAGAAGTGTACTGAATTTAATGTTAAATATGTATCAATAATTATGTAGGTTGTATGTCAATGTACTGCATACATAAAGTATATATCCACATGTATCGATTCAAATAATGTCCAGGCCAGATGTTTCATGCTTTTATGGAAAATGCAACGACAGCTGCGCCGATTCACCAGGAGATGGCGCTAAAGAGGCATATATCAAATGATGTCTGCTTCATGTGCTTCAACTGTCACTGCTTCGGAACCGGACTGCTCCCAGCCCGTCCACACCCCCCTGCGGCCATGTCATTGTCTAAATCCTGGTCCACTCACAACAATACGAGGATTTTACATAAACAGCCCTAATCTTATCCAGTCTCACAAATCAGATCCAATACAACTTCTGGGTTCCCGAGATCAGCGCAGGCCTGCACCCTTACGTAACAGCGTTGAATCCCGTTTTGAATTAATTGCCATCGATGACGTTTTATGCGTGCTCCTTTGCTGCATCCTCTCGTAGTAGTGTGGATCCAGGGGCAGTAGATCAACTCGTTACAGTTCGCAGCGGCTTCTAAGGTTACGAATGCCATTTTGGCTCCACCGCGGTGTCGTCAAGGGAGGAGCCGCGCCGTGCTGCTTGCTTCTGCGGGGCGCAGAGCTCAGCGTTCAGCCCGCGCTTGAGCCAAGATGTCTGGTGCTGCAGCTCGAAGCGAGCAGCCTAGCCTAACCCTTTTTCCACATTGGGGGGGAGGAGGAGGAGGGATCCTTGAGTCCTGTCGCGCAACTACAGTAGACTAGAGGCTGTACTTTTCGACTTGTCTGTCGGGAGTCTGGGCAGTAGTGATCTACGGGAGGATAGTCATAAATAGCCTTCAAATGCGATTAGGTATGACGGATAGTGGCGAAGGGTTTCCGCGGCACTGTGCGTAAAGATGAGGATTCCTCCAGTAAGTACTGCATCTGTTTATCGGGATATTTCGGGGGCTAGACTACACGTTTCACTACTATTACAACGCCTGAAGCCTACTTGCTTCTCTGCAATAGATATTTTATTCGTGCTAATCCCGTAAGGACGTTTGTTCCTGGATCGGTGGGGCACTTCCAGAGGACGGTGTTTAACGTAACAACAGATCGACAACATGTTACCGGGATCATATAACGTTAACGTGCTTACGAGCTCTGGGAAACTGCATGTAATGGTAGTAGCATTTATAAGCCATCATTATTATTGTTCTAGCCGGATAATTATGCACACTGGGCAGTTTGGTCAAGTTTACACCGCCGACCAGTAAATAGCATGGCTGTAAGCCACAAAGCCCCAGCGGGTGTGTGGCGCGGTGTGTACCCGTTAATGCAGCGAAGAGCTGCCGCTACTCGGCGCAAGACCCACCGGAGAAACGCTGTGGCTAACAGACGCATTGTATTGTGTTGTATTGTGTTGTCCGGATGGAGTGATAGTTTGTAAGGGTTCCCGCTCTCTGGTTGTACCTGCCTGGCCACATTGCTACCCTCTTTTAACAAGTTATCCCACAACTTGGGGTTAAACTGTTGGGTTCACTTATTGGCGGCCCCTTGAGTGATGTTGATACTCCTTTCAGTTAGAACATGAACATCACTAACTAAACTAAAGTCCAAGTAAAGCCCTGACACATTAATGGACAATGTTTACTATTTTGATACTGACATTTGAAAAAATAGGGCACGTTTTCATTTGTTGGTTTTAACACTGATTGCATTAGATTTTCAATGGGCCTCTAATATTGTCAACAAACGTTATTATGCAGAATCCATGTCGACTGTTTATTTTGAGGGGCTAGTTTTGTGCTCTGTTTTTTCTGGCTTGTATTCATTGGTTGTATTTGGTCAGTGGTTATAACCATACCATTCATTTTGTCATACAGATTTTTTAAAGTTAAATCAAGTTGATAAAAAATATACTACAGGCTTTTCACAGAAAAGAAAACGGCCAATTAACGTTGTATAAATGTCGTCTCAATTATAATTCCCTGTATTGCCAGTAGCCTACTTATTTAAGTTAAACCATCAGCCTTTTTAACAGCGATCTAACTAATGGGTGGCAGTTGCCCAGCAGGGGGTTTGGTCAGGTTTACTAATCTGAAGTAATTGAAGATGACAGAACTATTCTAGCAACATCTGGGTTGAAGGTTCAAGCTACTTGTAGTCACATCTTTTGTGTGATACCTTTGGTCGTTTTCTTCAGGTAAGTATTGGAACTGCTTTTCTATAATGAGATACAAACCCATGTTTACATTGTTAAGTTTAGCTACCAATGTTCTTTTTATCACAACAATATTCTTTTTTTATGTCACTCTTGTGTTCCCAGGTTAATTTTAATTAATTAGACTATTTACAATAGTAAAGACTAGTGGATAATTAACAGATGAAGGTCACCTGATATGCAGTAAAATATGTGCTGTTGGTCACCTGGGGTTATAAAGTAATGTCAGGACTTGTTGAGAGCTTTACTTTCTGTAATGCGCTGATGAAATCAAAGTCTAGCATAAGACGGTTCACCTCGTTTCCACGTCACTGTAAATGAGTAAACTGTAATGGCCGACCCATTCAAGTTTTCTTTATGGTTTTCCCTTAGATTATTTTTCCTGTCATGTATTGTTATTATCTGTGACTATTTATCTACTACAGCGGGTAGTGCCCCAGACTTGTAAAGATGTAGGTTACTCAAGGCTTTCATAGCGTATTAAGCTTTCTTCCTCTGAAGGGATCCAAGGCAGGCTGGTCTCGAGACACTTTCGTGTTGTTTTTTTCTTCTGGTGTTTTAATGGAGATCAAAACATCCTCGTATCTCATAATCAGGCTTGGCAGTCGCTTTAGAAGGGCAGGCCTTAAAAGGCACTTGCCTTGACAAGGAAGACCACTTCTGTCTTTACCGTTTCCTAAGCTTCAAATCTCGGCGGATTCAACCCCCTTTCTTGTCAGCAGAGATGGAATACGTTTTTAGATTTCTAGAGCAAGAACGACCTGCTATTACGCGGTAAGAGCCTCACTTGTGGCTTAACTCTGTGTCATTCAGACTTCTTTGTTTTGATTTATACTTCCCTCAATGTTGTCTCTATTTTATTTTTGAATGCCCAGCATTTGCAAATTACACCCATATGCCAAAACATAACATGAAATAACGTAAGTATTTAAGTATAAAACAAGTATTAAACCAACAGTAAGTTATAAATAACTTCTTGCTCCCTCTCTCTGACACACACACACACACACACACACACACACACACACACACACACACACACACACACACACACACACACACACACACACACACACACACACACACACACACACACACAAATGCAGACTTAATGTATGCACAGGCTGACAGCTTACCACAAAAAGACAGACACACACAAAGGCAGACAGACAGACAGACACAGACACACAAACAGACAGATCCACGGTTGACCGAAAGACAATGTCACGCCGTCCACTTCTGCTGGTCTTCGAACAACAGCCCCAAAACTATCTGAGAAAACCCAGATCCATTACCAGTTAGGTGCTTTATGAGGTGAGGCTCTTGCTTGGGCTACAGCTGTATGGTGGCACAGTTCCGATATCTGCTCTTCTTACCCTAAATTCATCGAGGAGATGTACACGATTTTGGGCCATCTGGTATGTGGGAAGGATGCCTCGAGGCGTTTACCGTCCATTCCCCTAAGCATTGCCGTCTGTGCCATTGAGTTTCCGCACCCTTGGGGCTGAGCGCGGCTGGAGCAACGAAGCGTTGAAGGGGGTGATTCTGAGCGCGCTCTGTGAAGTCGTCAAGGATGAGTTGGTTTCCCGGGAGGATCCTACAAACCTCGATCAGCTGACCACCCTTGCCATCCGGGTAGACAACTGGCTCTGCGAGCGTTGCAGGGAGCGAACCCTCCGACCACCATCAATGTCCGTTCCCCTTTCCGCCAGTAGTGTCCTGGTCCCCAACTCAGAGGTCCTTTTATTCCCGTTGCGGACCCTCACGTTCTTCCGAGCCTCAGCCCATGCAAGTAGGGCGTCTGTCCCCGGAGGAGAGAGAACGTTGCACACCTGCCTTTAGTGTGGTCAATCTGAACACCTTGTGTCCGTCTGTCCTACTTGCCTGGGAAACGAGGGGCCTCGACAGTGGCTCGTGACAAGTTGTGCCCTCAACCCCTCGGTTTCATGTCATTGCTTGATGCCGCTCTCCTGTGGCAAGACCAGACACTACCCCTCACAATTAATTTGGAGTTTTATCAATCAGGAGGTGGTGCTAGAACTCGGGATAGAGACGGATCTGCTTGACTGCCCTGTCGAGGCTAAAGCCCTTAATGGTAAGCAGCTCGCTCGTGTTGAGCGATAAAAAAATACCCTTTTGATCTGGGATCACCATGAGATCCTCTCTTTAGCCCCGTGGTACTGGGTTACCCGTGCTTCCAGGTTTACCATGATTTGGGGTTTGTATTTAGTAAATGACACGCCCTGTTCCTGCCCCTCACCGCCCCTGTGCCATAGACCTCTTTCCCCTGCTGAACAGTCACCTCTTCAATCCCTCCCGACCTGAGCTGGAGGCCATAGAGGAGTACATCCGGGTATCCCTCAGTGCTGGAATCATCCGTCCGTCCTCTTCCCCAGTGGTTGCATGTTTTTTTTTTGTGAGCAAGAAGGGCCGTACTCTTCAGCCATGTATTGTCTTCCGGGGGTTGAATAACATCACTGCGAAGAATAAGTATCCCTTACCCCTCATTAGTTCAGCCTCTGTTCCTCTCCATGAGGCCACTGTTTTCTCCAAGTTTGATCTACGCAACACCTATCATCTAGTCCGCCTGCGTGAGGGGGATGAATGGAAGAGGGGGTTTCAACACGCCCCTGGGTCATTTGGTGTATCTTGTTAGGCCTTTCGGTCTCACCAATGCCCCTGCATAGTTCCAAGCCCTCTTCAACGATGTCCTCCGCGACATGCATAACTGTTCGGTCTATGTTTATTAGGACAACATTTCATGTACGGCAGGTTCTCCAACGCCTTTCGGAGATTAAGCTTTAGGTCAAGGCGGAGAAATGTGCCTTTCATGTTCAATCCGTCTCGTAAGGATGGACCCTTCCAGGGTTTCCACAGTAAGTAAGTAAGTAAGTAAGTAAGTAAAATGTATTTATAAGGCACATTTTCAAAACAGTTTTCACCTTGATCTTCAGACCAGGCTCCCGGAACATCCTTAGATGCCTTGTCACACCTATACTCTGCAAAGGACCCTTGCATGGACCCTGAGCCCATTCTACTCAGGGTCCTCTTGTCTGGTCGCCACACTCACATCGGAAACTGAGTCTGCAGTCCTCCAGACGCATGTACTACCGCCTGACCCAGGTACCGGTCCTCCCAACAGACTATTCGTCCCTGACTCTGTGAGGTCAAGAGTCCTTATGTGGGCTCACTCGTCCAGACTCCCCTGTTAAGCAGGCATAACCCGCACCCTGGACTTCCTCCGTTCTGGTAGCCTGGATACGGACACATGTTTGTTCATCGCGGCGTGTCCCACCCGTGTGTAGAAGAAGTTGTCAACCAGACCCGGCTCCGGCTTGCTCAGCCACTGGCCTATTCCCAGTCGTCCCTGGTCGCATATCTCCCTGGACTTCGTCACCGGGCTTCCCCCCTCCGAGGGGAATGCCCCCGTCCTCACGGTTGAGACCGGTTCTCAAAGACGAAAAGGTGCAAGGACTTTTATTTTGAAAAGTAATGGCAGAAACAGGAAGAGAAAAGTGGCGGAGGGAGACGAGAGGGCATGCTCTCGCAGGGCTGACGTTCAGCAAGTTAGTTGGGAGCAGCCCTAGAAAGACTGTTGTATACTAAGGCCCAATCCCATTTCTACCCCTTACCCCTTCCCCTTACCCCTCCCCCTTGTTTTGAAGGGGTAAGGGGAAGGGGTAAGGGGTAGAAATGGGATTGGGCCTTAAATTGAGAAATAAGCTTCAAGAGTTTAAAATACAACAAAACTGTGTCAGGTGGCTGTTGGATGCCTCTACAGGATTTACTTTTACACTGGTAGCAGCGGGGGTAAGTTTTGTTCAAGTTTAGGAGGGAAAAAAAGAAAACGAGACAAGAAAGACATTTTCCCTCCCACAGTTTTTTTTTTATGTTTTGCTACTGGATTGGACTCAAAATCCATGAGCCTGGTGCGTTGACACTGCTCTTAAAGTGGCCACGCAGTGTGGAAGGGGATAGTTAGCCTCTCCATCTCCTGTCATGCCAGTGACTGGTGATCACATTTTGCCATCCAGTCCTGCATCAACGCCACTTGCTTAATTGGCAGCTGCTATAGCTGAGCCTCAAGCTGACTTCAAGGCGTTACGGCACTCTCAATCCAAGACATCAGAGGACCGACTGGAACACCTCTCAAGACAGTTCTCCAGTCTTCGCCAGGAGGAGTCGGGGATTCTGCGTCCGCAACATCATACCTGCGCAGATGCTGACTACATGATCCATCGCGCCAGCCACAACCAACCTGTGGATGTGCCTAGTCGGCGCTGCTCGTCGGAATGCTGTGCCTCATCCAGGGCGCCACGGCGTCCTTCATCGCCTTGCACTGATTCCCCCGGCTGCTCTCCTTCCCGGGAGCGTCGCACTCCCTCTTAAGCACACTCCTCCCATGCCACAAACTCACGTAGCCCTCGCTCACCTTCTCCAAGGCCTCATGAAAAACATCCTACATACTCAGGCTCTTATTCACCTACGCGCACTTATGACCATGCCCAAAACTACAGAAGGTCTCAGTAGGTCTCCTACTAGGCGTGTTCACTTTTCTGCCGACGCACGTGATCAGGGAAGCTGACAACTGCAATTATGGATGCCCGCAGGGACCTCATTGCGCTTCTTCGCTGAATCAGATGAATCAGTTATTAAAACTGCTTGTGATGGTTGAACATGAGCGAGAATTAATCAGGTGATGTTTATAATTGTAATGTATAATGTATTGTAATGCAAACTTTAGAATGGGTGTTAAGTTTGCCTCTTAGTGCTTGCTGCAAGTTCACTTTAGTCTGTCACTGACGTTCTGAACTGAGCAGCGAGTTAGTGGGGAGCAGCCCTAGAAGGAATGCTGTATACTTAAGTTGAGGAATAAACTTCTAGAGTTTAACATACAATGAAACTCTGTGTCAGGTGAATGTTGGATGGGTCTACAGGATTTACTTTTACACTAGTGTCAGGATTGCTTAGTCCTTGTGTTCTATCGTTCGCCCTAACAATCTCCTCCCTGTGTACAGGGTTGCCGAACCCTCGCCTGTCTGACTACCACCCTTTCGTCGAACCCTGTTGATCCTAAGGATACTGTAGTAAGTAAGTATAGAACCGATAATTTACTGTATGTCAGTCTCACTCATGAGAATTTGGGTCCACTCTCTCTACCACCCAGCAGGTATGAAAATCACAGAATTGATTTATTAATCGTGGGCTCTGCACGGATAGACCCAGAACGTATCAGAGTAACAAAGTGGCCGCTGTAGCAATGAGCGGTGGGGAAATCCTGTCAGGAGATTGCAAACACACTTATGTCTTGTCAACAAAAGCTTTAAATGCTGTCATTTCGTATCCCCATTTTAGATAA
>OOFH01117185.1:0-11347 GCA_900323355.1 Merlangius merlangus | reverse complement strand
TTGTCCCAGAATCTTTGAGGCTTGTCTCTGTACTTTTTGGCAAAATCCAGCCTGGCCTTCTTATTCTTTTTGCTAATGAGTGGTTTGCATCTTCTGGTGTAGCCTCTGTACTTTTGTTCATGAAGTCTTCTGCGAACAGTAGATAATGATACCTTCACTCCTGCCCTCTGGAGGTTGTTGCTGATGTCAACAACAGTTGTTTTAGGGTCTTTCTTTACAGCTCTCACAATGTTTCTGTCGTCAACTGCTGTTGTTTTCCTTGGTCTACCCGTTTGACGTCTGTTACTTAGTACACCAGTGGTTTCTTTCTTCTTCAGGACATTCCAAATGGTTGCACTGGCTATTGCCAATATTTGTGCAATGGCTCTGATGGATTTTCCATCTTCTTTCAGCTTCACAATTGCTTTTTTTTCACCCATAGACAGCTCTCTGGTTTTCATGTTGGTTATACCTCTAACTATAATAATTGCAGTCTGCACAGGCAAAACCCAAATCTGAAACTAAGCATAGACATTCAGCGCTATTTACTGTTTGAATGATCAATGTAATAGGACACACCTGGGCAACAAAACACACCAGTCACATGTTCCAATACTTTTGCTCTGCTAAAAATGTGGTGTTCCTTTAAAAATAATGCTATCTTCCAAGTTATTTATTGGATCCAGATGTAAATACCTGGAAATAAAAGCTGAAATGTGTATCTCTTGTCTCATATTCATCTTTTGGTGTCAAACCAAAAATGTTTCCAGTCTACAGCAAATATAAAGGAATTGGCCTCACTGTTCCAATACTATTGGAGGGGACTGTATATACACTATTGATGTTATTTCATCAATTCTGTGAGTCAATGATATTCAGAGCTGCTTGAGAGTTCAATTTAATCAACAATTGAATAATTGAATATTAGTAAATACAGAATAAAACAAACTGACTGGTGGTGGGCAGAGTGTCCCACATGTCTGCTCTCTTCCTGCTGTAGGCCCGAGGGGTCCATGGTTTGTGTTTACAGGTGGGGTCAAGAGTACGCAGTTTGACGACAAAGCGCTTATACTCGTGCTCCAACTCCTTGATGCAGAACTGAAACTCTGCGATTTTCCTCTCAGGGTAGTGGATGAGCTGTGACTGCTGTGGGTTTTTTAGAGAGCAATAACTTTGATAATGTTCCACGATAATCTGCAATGGCCACAAAACGTATTACAAACAATGTGCTTGCTTACCTGCAAGTAATACTCTATTTCACTCTTAATGCTGGGGATCCACTTTTTCACAGAGGAGGCAGAGTTAAGAGTAGACTGGGAGAGAAAAGTAGGTTTTCATCAGAGAACACCCATATAGATCATCATGACTGTAGATGGTTATTGTTACTGGTATTGTTACATGATAGTTGTCATTATTTACCAGTTTGGGTCTGGGGGCATGTGCATCTTTAATTCGGCCTTCTGCAAATGAAGGTATTAAAAATCAAATGTATTTGTCACATATACTATTGTTAATACGGGTTAAGAACACATATATGAGAAATACATGCATTCAGCGCCATTAGCTTGGTGAACTACCAATAAGGAGAATGCTTCAAAATTGCCTGTTGCAAGAATTAGCATGTTGTATGGTTAGCTAGCTAATCTGGTTTATGTTTAATCTGAGTTCATCGTTATCATAAATTACAAAATATAGGTTAAAGCAACTTGCCTTCTCTCTCTTTCTGAAGCCACAGTCTATTCAATCGCCCTTGTTGTTTCTCTTCGTTCCTTGCCATTTTATCTGGAATGTGCTAATGCACATGGACTCGGACCAAAACAACTGTGTCACGTGACAAAGGGCATCGTCATCAGCACCACGCTACAATAAGTTACATAGTAAAGCAGGACACAAACAATGGACATAAACATATGAAAATAACATTTAAATTATTTACATTTTCATCAATCACATTCCAAAAAACCAAACAAAAAACCCCATAAAATTAATCTGAACAAATGGTTTACATTTCGATGCTATTTAACTCTTAACTATAAGTCTTATGGCTCCCCCGTATGGTGAGAAGGTGAAACTGTTACAACATGGATTGTACAACCGGATGGGCTCATGCATCTGCGCTACAGCCGCACCCATCTACACAGCTCCCGTTATATATCAACAGCCCCAAGGCTGAAATTAAGGTCACATAAACACACAAACAGAATATCTTGAACGTGAATAACTATTCTCTTGAGCTTTTTCTTTACTTTGTTTTGCTCCCCACATTGCCAACAGGAATTAAATTGCTGAAGGTTAGGCCTTCAGCAAGAAGCAGTCTAACACTTGACGTGTGTCTCTTGGCTGTCGTCTATTTAACAAGAACCATCTTTCTCTTGATTATAGCTACAATATCCCTGTGTTCCTGTGTGTCTTCGCTCTCTGCCACCTGCAGTGGAGTCTTCCCCACGTTATTAACAGCCTGCAGGTCAGCCTTGCCCCCCTGCCTACCCTTCCCTGGCTCCCAGCTCACCAGCTCCCTCACTGCGTCCCTGCTGCCCGCCCGGGCGGCACAGTGGAGGGGAGTGTCTTTACAGTTGTCTAGCATGTTGACCTTTGCCCCCGCCCTCAAGAGTGAGGCAACTGCCTCGGTGTGGCCCTTCTCGGCGGCGGTGTGGAGCGGCGTCTTCCTCCACGTGTTCCTCTGGTCTACTCCTTGCTTCTTCTGCGCCGACAGGAGGAGCTTCACCGCCTCGTCGTGCCCCCGGCCTGCCGCGTAGTGAAGAGGGGTGGAGCCATGCATGTCTTTAGCCCCAACCCTCGCCTTGTGCGTGAACAACGCCGCCACAGCTTCAGTTTTCCCCGCCGCGGCCGCCAGGTGCAATGGCGTTTTCTTCTGCTTGTCGGCGGCCTCAGGGTTGGCTCCGGCTGACAGCAGCATGTCCACCGCTGGGCTTTCTGTCTGGGTCGAGGCCGCCCAGTGCAGTGCGGTCCTGCCCTGCCGGTCCCGGACCTCGGTGTGAACCTTGACCTGAAGCAGGCGGTTCAGTGTGTCTGCATGGCCACGCCGGCTGGCTAGATGTAGAGGGGTGCTTCCATCTTGGGCCACAGCATTTGCCTTTAAAATGAACACCAAAAAGCCAAAACACCTGAAGTTCATGATGAAACAACGCACAATGAAAAATTAAAAATGAAGATGGTATTTATTTTTATCTCTGAATTTACCTGGGCTTCAGCTTTTAACAACATCTCAACCAGCGCTGGGTGGCTGTGGAGTGCTGCCAGATGTAGAGGTGTGTATGCCTTAGGCCCAGTTGTGTTAGGATCCAATCCCTTCGCCAACAGAGCCTGTACCAAAAGCTCACTCCCGCTACGCACAGCCAGGTGTAAGGCTGTAGCCAAGTTTGGTAGACTGACATCCAGTTTGGCGTTTTTAGCTGCCAGAACTCTAAAGAAACACATGTTTATAATATTATAGATGTACCTATATATAAATGTCATCTTATGAATATGTTCACGTATAAATGAAATGTTAGTAGCAGAGCTGAACCTATATTGGAAGAGTCTGACATTGCCAAAAGGGAAGATACCTGAATGTGTCTGTGTGGCCCAGCTCAGCAGCCAATAGGAGGGGAGTGTATCCCTGTTGGTCACACATGTTGACATCAGCACCACCGTCGATTAGAATATCCACCACCGCATGACAGTTCTGTTTGACTGCTGAGAAGAGAGTGGAGCCCATAGCTTCTGGACTGAGGGCTCCTCTGGAGTGAGCTGAGGTTTGAATAATGATTGATTACTTATATTTTAGGAAACACAACCAGATATCAACACGGTGATGATTGCATCTGATGAAAATACATTAAAAAAGTATTGTGATCATTCTTTAACAAAATATATATATATTTTTTTTTCCTGTTCAATGTTTACTCAGAACATGTATAGCATGGACTCTGAATATTAATGCTCACCTAGCAGTAGCCGGAGCATGGAGCCATTGTTGAGGTTCACAGCTTCATTTAGGACCACTTGGTCCACTGCAGCCCCCGCTTCAAGAAGGACTCCTGCGGTCCTTTCATTGTTCCCACTCACGGCATAAAACAGCGCTGTTTTATCCTGCCTGGTTCGGACATCCACGGCAGCCCCTGCCTGCAGCAGCTTCCGGGCCAGGCTCTGGTCATCCTCCTGGGCCGCTCTTTGAAGGAAGGTGGGCTCCGTTTGGTCCTCAACCAATCTGCCCCTCTCCTCCATCAGAAGGGCTCGGGCGCAATCCAAGTCCTCGTTTGTTGCCGTCAGGTGGACGGGATTCTTCCGCTGTGCGTCCAAGGTGTACAGACAGGCGCCGGCTTGCATGAGGGCCCGTACCACCTCGCCGTGGTCCCTGTTTGTCGCTCTGTGAAGGGGCGTTCGGCCCTCCAGATCTCTCGGGTCCAGTCTGGCCCCTCTGCGTAGGAGGAGCCCCAGGAGGGATAGATGGCCGTGTTCGGCAGCTACATGCAGTAGGGACTCCTGGAGAGCGTTGACAGCATTCACGTCCACGTGGTTCAACATCTTTTCCACTAAGGACGGCTCCCCTCCTGCGGCGATGATGTCATGTATGTTAACTTGCAGGTGTTCTTTCAGTTCATGTCTTCCTATTTTTTTAGGCGACACGCGGGCCCAGCTGGCTTCATTTCGGATCGCTGAGAATGAATCGGGCCTTGAGGATAAACGTTTTGTCTTCTGAGTGTAAAGTTCCTGAGGTTTCCTACCCAATCCTTCCTTGTCCCGTTCCAGTAGGTATCCAATTAACTGCCTTCTAGGATCTCCAATCTTCTCATTGGCTGAACCCAAGTAGGCCTTGATTTGATTGTAAAGCTTTGGTTCAGCCTGCATGAGGCATGGATGGAAGAATTTCCGACATGCCCTTTCACCTCTG
This sequence comes from Merlangius merlangus, assembly GCA_900323355.1. Lineage (NCBI taxonomy): Eukaryota > Metazoa > Chordata > Actinopteri > Gadiformes > Gadidae > Merlangius > Merlangius merlangus. The sequence goes on along the minus strand of OOFH01117185.1, from coordinate 6,474 downwards.
GCCAACACGATATCCAGGACCATGGAGTTCTGCTCCTCTCGGGTCCTGATGTTCAGAACCACAGATCTCTTAGCTTGGGTGACCACCCCCTCTGTAACCAGGAGATCCAACAAATCCTCTGTATGCCATATCCCATATTTCAACTCGCTCCGCTTCGCACCGACCACCTGGATGGCGTAAGGATTAGAATATATTACTGCTGCCTGAGTGGAACGAAAACCCTTCACTTTGTTTAGCATGGTAATTCAAATGTTAAGTCTTAATAGTCAGTAGGCTACATCCGGATTCACACTCTGCAGGCCACTGCTCTATTCTGTCTGTTTATTCATTACTAAGTGACATATCACACCTTAGCAACCAGGTAGGCATATAAGGCAGCTATTCACAATGCAAACACACACAAAGCATCACTGCTCAGGTAGCATAGCCTTAAACACAGTCCTAATTATAGTTTAACTGGAATGTTGATTTAAAATGCAACTTCATTTAGATTGATCACAAAAGGTTAGGCTATTTAAAGAATCACTTGTCGCAAACATATTGTGTTAGTATTGTCCCTCATTTACATATGACTTTAACATCAATGGGTTATGTGCCGTGCTTTTTAAAGGACGGCTTCAGCATTATTTTAAATGTATTGATGCGCGCGTGTGATTTCTACACGGCGCTTAACCACTGAAGTGAGTCACTTCCCGTAAACCACGCCTAAGGTGTTGACGTAGATCTTCCGACTGCTCGCTACTACCTTATAAGGTCGTAAGGGGTGTTCTGGATGATGTCATCCGCACCAAATTTGGGCAAGATCAATCTAAGACGGTAGTAGCCTATTTATTTTTTCAAAATAACTTAAAGAAACGGCGTATAAAAAAAATGAGCCAAATATATTCTGTTTTACAATAACGGTGTGCAAAAGCCCTAGGCTATAATACTTTATAAAATGAGCCTAATCAAATAAATCCAATCACACATTTGCAATAAAAAACAAATAGGATAAGTAATCAATTGGTCTACACTTGCAAAATGATGCACGATAGAGGGAGACATGTCCTTACATTAGTTTGATCGACTGTCGACTAGTGCTAGGGTTTGGATAGTAATGTAAATTAGGCAAAAGTGAGCGGTTTGTAATTGCGTCTGTTGCCAATATTTGCAGGTGGGTCGTAGGCCTTAAAATGTTTCATTATGCCTCTGGTTTGGGATTTTAAAGTGAGATGGGTTTTTATTTCCCTTTATGTGTTCCCGCTCCCCTAAATATTGGGCATCCCATCCATAGATGGGTTTTATCGAGTATTGTTGGGTAGCCTCATCAGAGGAATTCCTTTTGTCTCAGAATAGCCTATGTAAAATTACGGCATCATTTTTTATTTGGCTTGATTATAGCGAGTGTCACTTCATTTTTAAGAAGTACCGCCGCCTAGTGGTTAGAGTAAATATCACCCTGTTGGCGCTGTCAGAGGGCTACGAGGATACGAGGGTCTCTCATTTAATCCTCACCTTGGTAAATACGTCTCACGTGATTCAGTACGTAAATTACCGTACACCCTATCGCTCTGATGCCTTGTTGGCCTACTTTTAGAAGGCACCCTTGCTTTCAAAAATATATACCCAAAATAGGTGAAATATATAAGAATGTAGCCTGCTGGACAATGTTTAGCCTACATAGGCCTATACTGAATATATTGCATACGATTAGTGTGTAGGAGAGTATAGAATGCCAAGTAAATGGTGCGATTTGATTTGAGAGAGTGTAGGGTAACCTGGTTCATACATTTTTCAAACGCAATGCATAATGTTTCGCTAATTTGATAGTGGAAGATAAATGGGAAAAATCCTAACTTAAAAATCTTATGGTCTCCGATTTGACCCTCAATAGCAGAGGTATGGACGGAGGCAGGGCTGAGGTATCAGGTTTTACATTTAATTGAGTAAAATCTGCAATGTCGTCAAGTGAAGTTCTACAGTTCACACATTGGCCTAGATATGTCCGTTGGCCTGAATAAACACTATCACTTAGCTCGGATCAATACAGACTCTAATGGAATTTACCTCCAGGTACTGAGAGCTAAGAGCTCTTGCAACATGTTGCAACATGTTTTATTGTGCTAGCTCTGAGCACAACTGTAGCCATTCCCGACACACGCACACACAGTTTTCTGTTTGTATGGGTTTATTTCATACCTTAAATATTGATTCGTTTCTGAAATCTCAGAAAACCAACATAAAAAAATGATACAGTATTATTACAAAACATATTACACAACATAAGTAGCCTACTATATACATATCACAATGAGTGAAACCCCATTAAACAACTTTAGAAATGAACAAGTCAATCTTGCAGCTTTTCCAATGTAAATAAACAGTTTCTTGCAATTAAGAAAAGTACATTGTACTGTATTAACTGTATTAAGAAGTCAGGCAGCTTTGAGTCCGCTTCTCAGCCTTTCCGAGGGGGCAACACGCCTGAAGGGGGCGTCTCGTGGCTACAGCAGCAGTAACATACACCACAACAAGAAACCAACCAACAACCACTGTCTATTGCAGGATCTTCTCATCCGTTAATACTGAATTTCTTTGATGGTCACAATCAGGCCCATGCAGAGTTTGTTGAAGTTTGACAATGGGTCTGAGCCCTGCTCTTCTGCTTTGTTTAATAAACAAACCTGATGTCCTGCGTGGTGTTATCCACTCACGGGCTCCACTGTCACTGCCCACAGCCCCGTCGGTTTGCGCCACTTGGGGCTGCGTGGCACTCAAGAAAGTACTGGCCCCGGTCCCGCCAGTCTCTGCCATAATCCCACCAAGTCACGACTCCGGGAGATACAGCCCCTTTCACTATCAAACGATTGTTCCATTTCGTTCAACTTCTACAGTCTTTGCTATTCACCCCAATGTGCTTCTCAAAAGGTCTGAAGTTGCTGTGTAAGCATCAGTTGGCACCCGCTGTTCACGTGGTTCATCACCTTCTGTTTCAGTTGGGCCACCTGCTCGCGCAGCATGTTGGCGGTGGACGAGAGCTCCGAGTTCTGACACTTGAGGTTCTTCACTTTGTCCTCGAGCCTCGATATTCTCTCCAGTTTCCTTTTTCTGCACTTGGAAGCGGCGATGCGGTTCCTCATCCTCTTCCTCTCCGCCTTGATGCGCTCCTGGCTCTCCATGTTGATCGGGGAGAGAGGAGGCGTCTCCCCGGGCATCTCCGGGACCGTCTGGGGCTCCTCTTTGAGCGCCGTGATTCTAGACAGCGGAGCCGAAAGATGCTGCTGCCCGTACATGGGAAGTTGCGGGGCGGCGGAGAAAGATATAGTCGGGGGGGACGTAGTGTAATTGGGGGCCGAAACCGTGCTGATGGCCGGGTTGAACGTGTTTAAGTCCTCGTACACGGGCGACTCAGCTCGCATGGCGCTATTGTTATTGTATACGGCGGTGGCACCGGCCGCGGAGGAAACAGGAGGTGGTGGTGGCACAGCGTTGTTTACCCCGGCGGCTGGCGGGGCCGATGGGACACTCACAGGAGTTCCGTTGGGCATGTGCTGGTGATGCAATTCTGCCAGTGCCCGGACGAACCCCTCCGCGAATCCCTCCTGCTCGTCTGTGACGTTCTTGGGGCAGATGAACTGCGTTGGAGTCGGCGTGGTCGTGATGAGGCCATTGCTGGACTGTATGATGAGCCGCTCCAGCTCCGGGGAGCCGAGTTTCAGAAGTCCCACGTCGGGAGAAGTCAGAATGTCGCTGGCTTTCGCCCTGAGGTGAGGCTTCAGGGTCCCCGACGGATCGGCGAGGTTCAGTGTCATGTTGTGTTTCAAGGGCTTGGGGTTGTTGTATGATCCGTAACCCGCGTTGTCATGTTGAGAGAAGGCGTTGAGCGGGTCGTCATAAAAAGTAGTTTCCATCCTGGTAGACATAGAAGACAAGCCCACAAATGTTAAAAGTCTCTTCGAAAACGACTTCTAGTCCTCGTCTTCGGGTCTGTCAGCTGTCAGTGGAAGATCATCGGATTCCCACGCAGTCCTGTCTGAATCGCCAAAGTTTGGAAGTTGAGTTCGGTGTGAAACTCTCTATTCTGATACGATATTGACCTTCTTTGCAAAGCAGATGTCTGTGAGACTGCTGTGACGGGAAAGCGCTGTTCTCTGTAATATAAGTGCTCTCTTAACAGTGTTATAGTAAAAAAAAAAACACCAAGTGCTGTAGCTGTCTTGCCGGGCGCTACTCTGAGGAGTCCCGCGCGGTGGTGTATATACTCTGAGCAGGACAGCGTGGAGGCAAAACTTATCTGCGAGCCCTGGCTGGCTAAAAATAGCGATGATGTCATGCTTGGGCTCTCCCATTGGCGGAGGTGTCTCACGGGGCGTAGCCGAATATTCAGATAAGGTCCGTTGCCTAGACGACCACCCAGAAGAATCTAACTATCGCGGTGGATTGTGGGATGAGGTAATGCTGGGAGACGCGCGGTGCATTCTGGGATGACGTATTGTTTTTAGTGGCGGGATAGTTGGTAGCCTTCAATATTAAACACAAATTTTAAGGACTTTTCCCCAAAATTCTTTCAAAGTAATAACCTATATCAATTGTATATGTTTAAATTTAAACACACTGTTCTTAATTTCCGTTAAGCGTTTAATTGCATGATCATACATTTACTGCGTTCTATTCTGATCTATATTATATTATATGATATTAAAAGTTGCCCTTTAAATTCACTATGCCTCTACTTCTATAAATGGACTGTGTTCTATCTTAGTCTAATTAACAATTATTCTAAGTGAAGTAGGGGAATTATTATTCTCCGAATGCGAAGCGAAGTGGGGAATAGCCCCCTCGACCTACGTGTCGGGGGAAGACTGAGGTGACGAGACGAATGTCACGCCATGAGAACAATATCTCGAGTTTGAGATCTCAATCATGGGATATTGCCCAATGTCCTGAGATAGTGAACCAAACAAATTGCACCACCGAGGTTCACATCACAGCATTAAATTATATTCTAAATTGACATTTAAATCAACCAACGTTGTGCCTCTAATTGGATTAATATAAATGGGCTGTTTTATATTGTAGTCTTATTTAATATAGGTCTACTAGAATCTATTCAAATATATTATTATATATTATATCATATAATGCATATTAATCATATTCTATTCTATTATATTGTATATTAAATTCAAAGTTTTAATTTCAATTAAATTTGTCTCTAATTGGTTGATTTTCTGATCACTTTCTGTTGATATAAGCACCTTTTTCTATGATTATAGGCTGATTTGACTGTATTGTATTGTATTCCCCAGTGTCCAAACTGTAACCGGTGTCCTAGAGCAAGATACCCCCGCTCCTCAAAGGGTAATTCCAGTGTAAAATGAATTTGGGATATGTTTTGTATGATAACGAGTTGAAACGTTCGTTTTGGAGCACAAAAAACGCATATAGACGCTTTCTTCAGTTGGCTGTTTTTAGACGATTCTACCAAAACACTATAAACTTGGAACTATGGGGGCACTGGTTATCGTAAAAACTAAATCGCTATTTTTAACCATTTAAAAGGCTAAAAGTAGCCAGACACTTCTTTGGTAGTATAATAAGGGTCTTATCATATAAAACAAGACATTGAGAACTTTGTAAGTGTACAGATTGTTTATTTAAAAGAACATTTTATACACACAATACCATCAGTAGATCACCCGTCGACGCCATTTAGTTTTTAAGACTCGATAAGTAGATTGGCGAACACAGAGCTTGCGTGTTGCTGACGAATGTCACAATCTCTGTGTTCGTCAATCTACCTATCGAGTCCTAAAAACAAAATGACTAACCCTAACCAGTGCCCCCATCATTCCAAGTTTATAGCGTTTTGATAGAATCGGCTAAAAACAGCCAACTGAAGAAAGCGTCTGTATGCGTTTTTTGCACTCCGAAACAAACGTTTCATATCGTTTTCATACAAAACATATCCCAAATCCATTTTACACCGGAATTACCCTTTAATGAAATCTCACTCACTGGAAGTCGTGTTAGATACGATTGTCTGCTGAATTAATTATATTAGTTAAAATAGTAAATATGATTCTGTTCAACCACTTCTACCACTACTACTATTACTACGACTGCTACTACTACTACCACTACTTCTACTACTGCTACCACTGCTACTACTACCACTACAACTCCTTCGACCACTAATATTACTACTACTACTACCAATGCTACTAATAATAGTAGGAAGTCACTAGGGGGATTGTGTGCGGCCAGCCACACAAAAAGCTCTGTCACGGTAGTATATTCATTATATAGTATATTCATTTAGTTATTGACCTATTACATTATACTCTGTTATTGTATATTCTATTAGCAGTAAATATGGCAAATGAGAAATCAACAAGAGAGAGAGAGCGAGAGAGAGAGAGAGCGAGAGAGAGAGAGAGAGAGAGAGAAAGAGGGAGAGTACAGTCTGTGTGTTTGAGGCAGGACTGTTTTAAT
>OOFH01117182.1:0-10933 GCA_900323355.1 Merlangius merlangus | reverse complement strand
GTCCCATCTGTCCGTTGCGATTTTGAATTGTAAGCGGACACAAGAATATCGACACAAATATAAACATAGTCAAACTAGATTCACATTCCTGCTGGATGGTGGATGCAACAAAATAAATGGACTTTAACGTCTGTTATTGTGCACGAAGCAGTACCCCTCAACTCTGGAAAACCAAAGGATATGAACCACAATAGCTAAAGCACATGCACGAAAACAATAAAAGCCCCCACCCGCCGAAGATACGCGAATAGCACCGAAGCATGCACCACCATGTGCATCGAGCAGAGCATACAGTGTGTCAATATATGTAGAATAACATAACATAACAATAGATTAAAACATGTTTTTAGGCGTAATGCCAACCCCGATTGCATAAGGCAATGCGTTTGCTGTCCACGGTTTCCTTACCACACAGATCCATAAGCACCAGAGCCCACCGGGGATAAGTTCTGATAGCGCTCCGGGACCTCCCATATGGTTTTGTTGAGCTCCTGCCGATAAAACGTGGGTCTCTCGTTCTGCGACATTCCTGCAGAATAGCCTGCCCCGCAGAGACAAAACAAGCGAGTCGAAACTTCTGCTCCCCTCGCACGGTGTGGTGGTAAGTGCCCCGTAGAAAAAAACAATCAATCGGGACGTTTCAGCATTCACTGTTAATCTGATCGCTTCTGCGTGCAAACACGCTGCAGTTATTCTAATCTCCCTCCGTGCACGATGGGGGGGAAAGGTGATTTCAAACGACTTCTTCTCGGAGACCTTCGATACACCAACAGCAGCCACTAGGTTTTCCCCGACGACGTAAATTCCGATCTTGCTTCGTCTTGCGGAAACGTAACCTACGTCACTCCACTCGCCTACGTCACTCCGTCGGTGACAGCGCGCGCTCACGAATATCACAACAATCTCGCGCGAAGTAGAAAAACTACATTTGCAGCCAAGATTGTATTGTATATTCCCAGTATTATTTTAAACACTTTATATAAACGGTAACTTTGGAATTACTAGCTGGGACGTATAACCTGTTTCTCAAATGTCCTGCATGTGACAGTTTTAGCGACGCCTTGTGTTCTTTTTGTAACAGTGCCACAGTGAATTATTCTAGAATTGTTTATTTTATCAATAAGATAATTAGAGTTTTAAGCTTTATGCATATTGGACACTGGATTCCTTCAAGTGTCATTACCATGAAGCCAACGGTAGTGTATATACCTACACTCTTCTATAAGAACACCTACAGATATGGATGCCAAATGCCTGGGGTAAGGCTTGGTGGCAGGACTTGTTTCCCTTGAGGTGTAGTGCCAGTTATTAACAACTCTGGAATGGGGAAAATGTTTAATTCTAAAATTATTCAACACGGTGCTCCATTAACATGCTTCTTGTGCGGTCGGATCTCTGACTGAAACCATCAACACCTCAAACATTTTATTTTTTCATCCGTGTACCATACTTTACTGCCTGGGGCTCCTGCGGTCGTTTAACAATGCAGGAAGAAGTTGCTGACTTCTACTTCCTTTTCAGAATGAGGCTAGTTGGACAAGGTGAACGTATGTGTGGCACGTGGTGCTTTGGATGTAATTTGGAGTGCTATTAGATTTGTGAGAATCATTGAACCTTTTTACTTCTACTTTGGGAACATCTGATTGAGGTGCAGTTTGACAATATCATTTTCGATCCAATTATATTGTTTCACTGAATAACCCATATCAAAACAATGTTCAATATCAAGTCAAAACTGAGTAAAATAAATGTGACTGGATATGTGGGAAGAAGATGAACAGGTATATATTTACATTTCTGCAAAAATAAATCTTATATATATAATATAATGTAATATATAAAATATTATACCTTACTGTTTGCCCCTCTGACACCAGGCAGGAGATTTTGCAGCATCAGAACCAGCTCTGCAGAAGCTGTCAGACCCCTAAAGCCCATGCTCTATCCACCTTAACACCCAGCCCATTATCACACCTTGATAAATTGTATTGTCATCACGCTGCACTGCTCAGTATGTTAACAAACGGGTGCGCACACAGAACTTGAAACACAAGTAGCGCACCATACCACAGACCCGCCTTCTTGGTTATGTTTGTTTTGTTGTCATTTTAAACGTTCCTGTAATGTTTGTCATAATGTGCTTCATGACTATTTTATGTTAATCTTGCTCTTTTTGAGGAGTAACATTTCGTGGAGCTGTATAATAGGTATATGGTTGAATGACAATAAACTTGATTTACTTACAAACTTTAACACTATAGCACACTCGTCAAGTCTGGTAAATAATAAAATAAAAGGATGACATTTCACATAATATAAGAAATGCGTTTATTTCTTTAACTTCATTATGCCCAAGGAATAATTGACAGGATAATCAGCAAGCTCCCCATTCGACATATAGATTAATCGTCAGGTGGACAGCCACCCGTTTACATGTACTCATTCATACCTTCCTAACATTATCGTATCCTTTGTTTAATATGATGTAACTTCATGTTGGAGATGCAAACAACATGCACAGTACTCAGAGAATGTGAAACCATAAGTGGTAGAAGGGTCCTAAGGGATTCCAATGGAGGAAAAAAACGTGTACACAACTCGTTATATATTAGCTTTGTCTTTCAATTACACCCCCTTGGATCAATGTGGATGTAGCATCAGACTTTGTATGCTCCTGTCAGTCAAATGCATTTAAATATTTACAGCTTAATGATTCATATTCTACTAAGGAACTGGACATCACAAAGATACACCGTTTAGCACCTTTTCATTCAGTACAAAAGCTAAAGTCCTCCGTTTAACATGTTTTCTTTGGGGGGGGCAAAAACAATGCATTATTCAGGATCCAGGAATGATTCAGCGTTGACACCTTGTGACATGAAAAGGGCTCTCCAATTGGTTGCAACTACATGGATGAAAGATACTTTCCAATTGGCCATAACTATCATATGAACTGCGTGTTCAATGGGCAACCACATAAAAGGATGTGAAGGAGAGAAGGTCAGGAGGTCCAGGCCTCACACGTGTCTTTGTAGGAGGAGGCTTCCATTTACTAGTCCTTAGAATGTGTCCAAAAGGGTATTAGGGCTTTATGGGCCAGATAATCCCATACGTATACACTATACAAGGATTAGCCGACAACCAATGACACAAGTCCATTCGACACCCGTCCGGTCCGTACCAGTGAGGTTCTCATTTTACAAAAGCCAAGTAGAAAGCCATTAATAGGCAGGAGGCTGCCACACAAATGTGAAGCCGTGTCCCAATCACTGCAGCTGAGGAAGATGAAATAGCCAAATGTTAATAAAGCCAGCACGGACAGTTCATTTCAGTTCAAGAATTATTATTTTTTTATTTGAATGCATCGTAGTTTAATTGCAAATTGCGGGTTGCAGGATCATCTATTTTTGATCATAAATTGGTTAAGAAGTGTCAAGATTTGTTTTCAAAAAGAAAATAAATAGTTTACCACTTTAAGATTGCAGCTCTTATGTTAATGTCTCAAACCTACCTTTGTAAAATACCCCCCACACTCCTTTCTTCTCAGAGAGCAACCAGCTGTTGATGCGTGGCACCTTTTTGAGGTACGCACAGGTGCAGATGAAGACGAGACCAAAAACCAGAATGCCATCGAAAGAGTAAACTGTAGGCAGAAGAGAGAGATGATGAGTGGGGTATGGTTTTGGCCTAATAAAGTGCAATATGTGAGCACATCTAGACTTTCATTCAAAATACAAAAGAAAACAGCATAAGCAGCCCACTACATCCCAAACAACGATGACCATATCTGATACCCGTCAAACTTGTTTGTACACTTTCTTTGCTTCCCATGTCCATTTTCAGGATCATACTTGTATCGTAGGCCTACATGGCTAGAAGTAGAGTCGAGCACCGATTTGAGTAAATAATAGGAATCAATACAAAGTTAGAGCAAGTAATATGATTGACAAGTTATCCTAACATAGAACATGGGCCACGTCTACAGCTAATTGATATGCAAAGAGAAACAAGCGATTATTTGGTCTTCTAAACCTCCTTAATCGTCCAAAAGCTTAACGAACCTACCGTTCGTCATGATGGCAGGTTTGGGTTGTTGTCTATGTAGTGTGAACCCCTCAGAAAGATTCGCAACACATTTAAATTATGTAATGCAAAGCTAACGAATTCTTCGCAGCAGCGCCCAGCGGCTTCCTCTTCTGGTTCTTCTTCTTTTTGTTTACCATCCAGAGAATGCAGAGCATGTGCTTCCCTCTTGTGGTCAATATGAGATCCTCGATTCCTTGTCTAAGGTATACTCAAAACACTAGCAAAACTTTATCAGCAATTTTGGCATTGTGACCAAACGTTTATTTCTCTTTTGTTGCTGTACATGGATCTTAACGTTATATTTATAAAAAAAATACTACTTAACTTAATCACACAAAGAACGGACTAACAATTTGTTCAACACATTTTCTTTGTATTTAATTTCGAATCCAATAACCTTAAATTTGAATCCAGTAATCATGGTAACATATCAGATGGGCCAGATACACATACTGGTTTCATTATTAGTATTATTATTATTTCATTTGCAGCATTATCATGTATAAATACACTATTTTTATTATCAGAGGCTGTGTATGAAGAACCTAGATAAAACAATGAAAATCCAGAGGTCTGTGTACAAAGTGACCATGCCAAATGTGAGCATTAAGACAAAAAAATCACTGTGTACACACACACCTGTAGACAGAGGGTCACTTTCTCTGCAGTCGTTAAGTCTTAAGTATAGCAAGATTTATGGCTAAAACAACCATGCATAAAATAAAGGACTGTTTATCTGGCATTATCCGTCTTGTTACCTTAACAAACAAACGACTTGTGCTATTATTAATTTTTCTCGTGTTTGCATTAGAAAACACTTTCTCTTGAACAATGAGATGTAAACAATAAACAAATTAACTACATTAATGAAAACAGAAAAGCATTACAAACTTAAAGGACACATTGAAGCAGACGGACCCGTGGACAGCAACACATTCAAGTAGTTTAGCACGGTAATTGTAAATGAAAAGCGTAGCCATGGAAATTCCTCGAAAAAATAGGAACTAACACTTGTGGGTAAGTTGCAAAAATGTACATCAACAAAACTTCTGTAGCAACAGGAAATATTTAAGAAACAGGAAAACCTTGTCGAAGTTGCTGGAAACATGCATTGATGGTGTTGGGGGTGGGATGCAGGCAACTGGATGTAGCATGTTCTGAAAGCAACACACAGTATGCCCTATTCAATAGTATCTTAGTGTCCAAAGTCCGTACCGTAACCGTACATTCACTGCACCGCATGTCTTTCCAGCTGTTTGATCGATTGACCAGGAGTTGACCAAGGGCTTTGATCGATTCAAAGACACCCTGCGTGGGCTCCACTCTTTGAGAAGGTCCAGAGATATCTGGAGAACCCTACACAACTCTGTTTACATTCAGTGTGCACCTCCATGTACACACATCCCCAATACATTAATATCATAAGGTAAAAAATACAATACTTTTCCAACATTTAATACAATAAGCCCTCCCTCCCTTTTTCATCCAAGTTTAATTTAAGAAATCGTGAGGTTTCCTCTCACCGACCGGTCCATAATAAATTAACAATAAATACAAAAATAGACGAAACAAGTAAAGCATTGGCTAAGAATCCAAGGATATCTATCCTAAAGGGGGTCAAGAACAAAATGGTTAAAACACACCAGGACACAGCCATGGGATCAGGGGATGCCGTCCTTCCGCTGACAGCACTGAGAGGGCGGTACTCCCCAATCATAGACGTAGGACAGCCTCGTCCGGACCTCCTCCTTGCAGAGCTTCCCGTCACGCTGCAGCGTCTGGTGTTTCTCCAGCATGTCCTCCAGGCTCTGTTTGTGCGTCACCAGGTACTTGTTGCTGCAGCCGCGCGACTTGAACTCTGTGTCGAAGCGCGGGTCGTGCGTGCGCCGCACGTCCACCGGTGCGAGCCAGGCCCCCAAGGACACGTCCTCGCTCTGCCACGTCTTGAGGTAGCCAGCGTTGAGCCGCACGTAGTGCACCAGGTCTGCGGATAGGATGTAGCCTCCGCCAAGCGCGTAGGGCAGGTAGTAGTCGCACAGCTCCCAAGCGCTCTCGCGCCACTTCCCAGCGCTTTTCACCCGCCCTCGTCCCGAAAAGAAACCCCAATACAGTCGCTTGGGCTCTTTTGCCTTCAGCTCCTCTTTGAGAAGGTCTAGGCGGGCAAAGGTATCGTCGTCGGCCTTCATGACGAATTTGAAGTCCACTTTTTGGTCCAGCCAGGAGTACATGTGCAGCAGCTTGAGTGTGAGGTTCTCGTACGAGTCCCGTAACTCGGGCAACAAGAGCAAGTCCTTGTGGCGGCCCTGCTCTGTATTAATGTTCTGAAGGTCTTCGATAGGAAGCCCAGCGGTTCCAACCACGAACATGGGAAGAATGTCAGAATCCCGCTTGGTCAGCCATGTGCTGCGGATGATACTCCTGCGCTCCGTGTACTTCGGTCCAGTTGTGATAAGAACCACCAGGAAAGCAGAGAGGTCCTTTAAACGAGAGGCCTGGTCAGGACGCTCTTGGTGGGATTGGGGGGCATAGACACGGGGGGCTATGCCTGGAGGATCTAATTGAGTCTGTTTCAGGGTCTCTGATGTGCATTTGGCCAGAAAGAGCAGGACTATCGCAAACAAACACACGCTGCCGATCACCAGCACCGTCTTGTGGCGACAAAGGAGGCGTATCAAGTTCATGGTTCTGAGCCTAGAGGCAAAATCACAACAATAATGCAATTTGATAGTTAATCACGTACTCTTTGAAGAACTAAATGATACATGCAAAAATCTATCAACATACAAAGTGATAATGGTAGACATGAAAGTCCGTTTTTTTCCCCGTGGCTTATTACGCAGTAGCTTTACATGCAATGCAGATTGCAGACCACTGTGTTAAACTTAACCAGTGTGTATTGGTAAAGATGGGTAAATTACCTGCTCATTGAAAGACGGTTGTCTCACCAGGGTACAACGAGGCAACAATAATAGCGTAGGCTACCACCAGTGTAAGATCTCTACTCACTTTGAAAGCCCACTAGACTCCAAACCAGCACAACACGGTGTCTCCATCCTTTGTTTGGACTGAAAACATGTTTTCAATGGAGCCACATGCCCTATGTATGGTAGGTTAAATCAAAGCAAACCATATAGATCGGCCATATCCAGGCCACTTTAATCCCGGCACAACTAAAGGATGCTGCTGTCTGGACTCCGCTAGCTACAGCTGTGGTTCCGGCGTCACGTCACGCAGAACCCAAGCGAAACGGAGACGGAAGTACACTATTTTCATAAAAGTAAGAGCCCCCATTTTTTTCCGTATACATTTAGAATATATGATATTTATTTATATAATTTACATATTTTCTAGCTCTCAATTTACGGTTTCATCTGATTTAATATATAAGAGAAACGGAAACACACGATCTGATTTAATTTGAATACAATAAAAAACTCAGTTTCCAGGAAAATCTTTTGAAATCATAAGAAATTAAGCCTACGGATTATTCTCCCATTACTTATCTTTCAAAATGTATAATCTCACCAAAAGCAATAACAAATAGCAGACCTAGCAATAATAGTAAACTGCGTATTATCTTAAACATATACAGTGTACAAAGAATATAAAGGGATATAATTTAATAAATAGTTAGTTCATGAAACAAAAAAAATTCATAAGTCAAGAATTGGGTTGCAGGAAAGCAACACAGAGATGAGAGAAATGAATAACCGTAGGCTGGGCAGCTGTGAGGTTCGGTCATCCAGAGCATGCGCATTTGTGTCAGCTGTCATTCGGCGCAGGCGCAGCGTCCGAAACACAAGCTAACGAGACGAGTGCTGCGTTAGCGTATACACCTACAGTCTAGCTTACACTATTGTCAAGGATGCGGTGATCTTTTGAATTGTCAACATCGCAGCCAACAGGCAAACGGACCCAGTCATGTAATATAATCGCGTTGCATTGTTTCAGGTTGAATTCGCTGTCATACCTCACAGGGCATGTTGAATTAGTGTGCGCTAGCTTGGTTCTCTGATACGAGCGTTTAAAGATAGCCAATGGTGATCAAGATGTTCCGCCGACAATCTCGAATATCTTCAGTGGTTGTGGTTATAGTGTTTATATTCGTAGAGCATCTCGTAAAGAGTTCACCTGAGAACGACCCTTATAAAACCCTCGGTGTAAGTAAGAGTGCCAGTCAAACGGAAATCAAAAAGGCGTATAAGCATCTTGCTAGAGAATGGTGAGTCGTCCTGGTTCACCCTCTTTTGATGAGAATTATCAGTATCATATCATAACGTCACATACATGCCACTTGTGGTTTTTCATTGGCTTCACCCCCAAGGAAATTTAGGTTACTACATTTGTAATGGTTATTACTGCATTTGGGGTATTTCTAGATTGTATCATGAAGTAGATTCGTCTTGTGTAGGCATCCAGACAAGAACAAGGATCCTGGAGCAGAAGACATGTTCATAAAAATTACAAAATCCTATGAGGTTGGTGTTTTTAATTAATTTGACTTGGGTCGATTATTTTTGCTCACTCTTAATCACAAGTTAACATAGCTAAGCATGCCCTATTTATTCCTAACTGTTCTGAATGTATTTTACCCATGCAGCCTATTTCTCCCGCCTATTTAAAGTGTCTTGGTTTCTCTATAATTGAATCTCTTTGTGCTGCTATGACACAGATTCTGTCAAATGAAGAGAGAAGGGCCAATTTCGACCGCTATGGCCAGATGGAGGACAACCAGGCTTTCGGCCACTCACAGCAACAGGGATACCGTAGCAGCTTCCACAACAGCTTTTACTTTGACGAGTCCTTCTTCCACTTCCCCAAGCAAGTTAACTCAACTCAAAGCTGTATGAAGGATATTTGTTGTGGTGTGAAAGAGGTTCTGGGCTTCAGTTGTGGCCTCTGAAGTTAATTTTTATTTGACAAAATAACTATTGTGCAAGCTATTGTGCAAAAAAAAATCTATAATTGTGAAATGCATTCAGGTCGAGGGACTTTGCTGACAGCAAGTACCTGCTGCACCACGCGCAGTTCAACAGCGACGTGCTGCCCGACAGCTACCGCCGGCCCTACCTCATCAAGGTGACCTCGGACTGGTGCTTCGCCTGCATCCACATCGAGCCGGTGTGGAGGGAGAGCGTGCAGGAGCTGGAGCCCCTGGGTGAGGCCGCGTGCGCTCCTGGAGATTCATGTGGTTAATCAATGCCAACCGCCTGGCTGTTTCTACCCAGAGCAGTTAACCGTTTACCAAACTTCACCATGGCGTGCAGTACTTTAAGACATCATCAACTGGCTGATTTTAGGGTGGAAATATCTTAAAGAAAGTCATGGAAATGCATGCCTGACTCTCTGCAGACACACTCTGGTTTCACCGCTCTATACTATTAGCTTTAGAATCAGACATCCCCCGTCTCGCTCTAGAGCAGGGGTCACCAACCTTTTTGAAGCGGAGAGCTCCTTCATGGGTACTGAGTCGTACAAAGGGCACCCAGTTTGAGACACTCTTCTGAAACAACAAATTTGCTCAGTTTGCCTTTAGTTCAGGGTGTCCGCGCATCCTTAAAAAGTCTTAAATTCATGTTTCTAAATTTAAGGCCTTAAAAAGTCTTAAATTCGTTACAAATGTCCTATGCTGGTCTTAAATACTGAAACTCAAGGTCTTAAATCTGTCGGGGCAGGAATATATATATTTTTTTATTTTTCTGGTGGGACTTTTCATGAAGGACATGCAGAGAGGCTTCTTTCTTGCTAGCTTCATATATAAACCATTATCTGCGTGCTTGCTAGCTAGTCTGTGACAATGGGTAGGTGCAAACTCAAGGACAGTTGGCTGGAAGACGTCCGTTTCTGAAGTTGGCTCGCGTCTGTTGCCAACCCCCACCATCGCGTGTTTTAGGTCTTAAATTTCATTCAAGGTGGTATTAAAAAGGTCTTAAAAAGTCTTAAATTTGACTTGCTGAAACCTGCAGATACCCTGCTCAACACGGTTCAGCGTGATCTGAGTCTGAGTCCTGAGATGTTCGCCCCCGCACAATGCAGCGACGTTGCAGACTAACTGGCTGCGATTCGTTCGTCTGGCACACTCTACGAGAAAAGGTGTCTTTAAGCCAATAAGAACACTTAAAAAGGACATGCCTATTTGCCCTGGCTTGATTACTGCCAGCCAAATAATTATGAATAATTTTCTTATCATTTTCTTCCACATCTGTGGACAATTATTAATTAAGCTCGGCTGAGTCTGCTCTATTTTCACTAATTGGTTGGTCAGAATGAAAAAGCTGCATACATTGATCACTGGATCTCAAGATCCAGTTTTCGAACACACTCGATATCGGGTGCGCAGCGGTTCCGGATACGTGACCCTTTTTGTCCCTTCTGTGTTTCCCCGCCAGCGACGCCAACCTGCAGCATCTCTCTGTCCTGGAACTGTCCGACACCCCCGCTCTGAGCAGCAACAGATCAGGTCGGTGGATTGTTTTCTCGATAGTCCCGCTTTTTTTTCCTAGCCCGGCTATCGCCAGACCGGTAATAGCCAGTTGATCACTGAAAAAAAAATGACAGCAGCTTCCCCCAGACCAAGCTCAATCTACGATTGAGCTTGGTCTGGGGGGAAGCTGCTGTCTTTTTTTTTTTCAGTGATCAACGGGGGCCTAGTTCAACTGACCGCACGCAATTGGCTTGCTTGCTGTCGCTTCCCTGTCATCATTGTGTTTAAACCAGCCAATAGCGCGTGCCAGGGGGAAAAGCCAGCTTGGTGATTGGCTCGCGGGGAAAAAGCGTATCGGAAGCAGAAAGAAATGTATCGCTCTTCTCCAGACCTTTCTTCTGCAGGGCGAACTCAAATCGCCGT
>OOFH01117181.1:0-11712 GCA_900323355.1 Merlangius merlangus | reverse complement strand
CAAGTATGCAAACATTCCCGCCACGTTATCGGTGTTCAGATCAAACCAAGAGACTCTGAAGACTTCTATTCAACAGGTCCACAGTCAAAACACAAGACAAATTCCTCTCTCCGTGTCAGTGTGCGGCGTCTGAGTCTCACCGTAACCTTCTTTCTCCCCACCTTGTGATTTATGACGCTCCGGAGCAATCATGGTGGCCATTGTTGCAGCTGTGAATATCCTCCAAGCAGTTTGATTTTTGGCAGCGCCACTGTTATGACAGTCCTGCAAAAATTGTGATCAGGCCTTCGCTGTGAAAACGGCGCAAAAGTGTGGCCATTTCTAGTCTTTCGATCGTATGACAAATGCATTACAGCTTCCTAGGGAAGATTATTTCAACATCCGACAGCAGAGAGTGTTGCTTTTGAGAGACAAATCCACGTTTTTTTGATGGAAAAATAAATATTCCTTACAGCAAAATACATATCCCTGAGCTGCTATAAGTCTGGCCTGTGTTTGGGTCAGAAGATTTATGGTTCTTGTTGCTGACCACTTGGCAGCATCCGAGAAGCCGCAACGGGAGAACAAGAGACAATCTATCGACCCAAGAGGACGGGAGACCTCGAGGCGATGATTAGTCCACCATCAGCGAGGTATTTCAGCGCTCAGACATCTGGCCGTCCTCCCTCCCCGAGACATTTTGTAGTCATCTGTCAACAATGAATTGACTATAGCATTAATAAATGCATTTTAAAACATACCCCAAACCAAAACATCCACACCCACACTCCTTGCGTTAACTCTTAAAGGTGCTGTTGGAAAAATGTCAAAAGTATTATTTGAGTGTAACTTGTAGCAATGGAAAAGCCATCTGTCAGCTGTCAGTGAGTAAAATGCACTGGGAGAATATCGGTTTTGAGTGGACCCCTTCTCCCTCTGTTTGAGTCGATTTCGATTTTGGACAGCTCCCTGCTCATTTGCAGGGCATCTCCTCCAATCCTTGATTGGTTGAGGGAATCCATCTGGCCTGTCAATCACAGTGCGTGTAACACTTCTCAGCTTCTCTAACTAAGCAACATGGGGAGGGCGGGAGCAGAGAGGGAGGGATCGCTTTTTTTGGTTGCGTAGTTTCAAAATCTTGCTCTCTTCTGCTCTTTTTCTCTATTTTTTTTGCGACTCTCAAACCGTATACAACAGCTTTAATACACTCATTACATGGGCTCAAACTCACATCAGATATTTTCTCGATCAGGGTAGAAGAAGGGCAGAGAATACCACCCCCAACACCACTGCTTCTACAGGCAGGTACAGAGTGGAAGTCAAGCAGGAGTGTGAGACGTCCGTCTGTGCTGTGTGTGTAGTGAGCGTGTGTGGTGTGTGTAACGAGGCTTGGGGGGGCTCTCTGGACAGCTTCCAGCATGGCCCCCAGTGCACGGCGTTAACAAGAGGGATTGGGGTGACTGGGGAAACAGGGTTTAACGAGCATGGGTGGGTGGTCCCGTGCCAGACTGGACTGGGCGTGGAGAGGTATTTCGATGTAGGTGGACGTTCGCTTCGACACAACAACAACAACGGCATCGACGGCAAACAGCAACAAACAGTGTGTTCTTAATGACCGCGCGGAGCCAGCGGATGAGGTCAAGTTGTGTATTTATACAGTGGCTCCAAATTGCGGGATCTTTCCTTTTTTTGCTTTTGCACAAAGGGTCCGTCTAATGATTTCCCATGGATACTCCTGATGCTCTGAGTGGCCATATTTGGAGATCCAAAAGCAAGATTCGGATTGTCTGACGTTGCACATGTTTCCGCTAGAAAAGCACCAAAAAGTCAGGGTTAATTGTTCTGCTGATTCGTATTTCCAAAGCATCTCTTTAATACCGCACGCATTTTCTGTAGATGCATTCCCTCCACCGAAAGATTCATTAAGCTCCTTCTACAAGCGGCTTATTGCCCTTTACACCTTATGGTTACCGGCAGGACGCCCCGTGAACATACTACACGCGATACCTTTTCATTGGACAGGACCTAATAGGCATTGCTGACTTTTATGAGATGCCCGGCGCCACATCTCTGAAGTCAACCCTGGGCCCTTAGATCATTTATTTGGGACCCCGGAAAGTGTCCCTTTTCACTCGGTTCACCTGACACATATCAAGGGCTATGTTTAATATGGGTTGGTTGGGTTCGCTCATGTCTCCCCTGCAGTACTGGGCCGCTTTATAGGTCAACACAGAGCCTGCATGAGGATTTAAGAGACTTTCTCACTCGTTTATTTTATGCTTTTGTGTGTGCTGTGATGGTGTATTCTGGTGTTACACTGCATGCACACACACGGGGCTTTGGAACCACACAATCTCAAAACTTGAATTGGTGGATTTTTATCTTATTGTTCGAGGTCAATGCACGAAAGACTTACACTTACTATAGTAACAGAATATAAATCTCTGTGAGGAACCCGTACTTCACCACCACCTAAAACCCACTGATGAAGAATAACAAACATGTAAGCAGAACGTCCACTCTTCAACCAGAGCCATGTTAATTTATTTGTTCTTCTCCTAAATGGAAAAAATATTCCCCTAATTACTGTAAACACAAAATTGCTATTTCATATGGAATCATTCACGTTGGATGCCTGCCGCTGATAAGACACTTTTGAAGTTGCACTGTGTATATGTTGCAAATTGTTTCTTTGAGCTCACTCCAGTATCAAAATCACCCCTGGGTCACCGCTGGGAATACAGCGCTGAGTGCGTACCACTCCAGTATTTGGATCTGGGGCCAAGAGTCTCCAAACATCTCTTCCTCCGTGCTCTAAAATTAGCAGCATAATGAGGTAGTGGCTTCCTCCTTCAGTGGACTAGGAGCCCAGCCCCCGAGGGAGCACACGATGTGGGCTAACACTCCACATGAACAGGATCAAGATCAAGTCTCACGTTGAAACGCTGAGAGATGCTTTACACACACAATCAATGGGGCTCTGGTCTTATTTTCCACAAAAAAACGAAAATTCCCTGTCTAGATTATTATTATTAGCCTATTATTATTATTTTCAAATCCAATATATTTTCCAATATTTGATTGAATATATATGTCTAACTCAAATAACTGATTACAAATAATATGCGCCATGTAACAGTTCTGAGTTCTGTTGCTTCCTCTAAAGCGGTCATGGACAAAAACAGCCGGTAAAGTGTCTCCCTGACCAGGTTTCCCAGCTTGTATCTGAACTGAACCTGTGCGGACGGCTGCACAGAATGGAAAAGACAGGCAGACTCCCCTCCATTATTACATACAGGCCACCTTAAAGTTCACCTGCATTAATCTATTATATTCCAACTAATGAGTGCCCCTATAAACTTAACTGCAGCTGGGGGATGTTTATCACCCACGGCAGTCGTTTGATCGGTGAGGGTGAGGGGAGAAAGTGAGCGAGGGAATCTTTACGGTGTACAGTAGGGTTTCCCATTTTAGAGTGGCTCTGTGTTCACCTCTCATTAGAGATGCTCCACCCCCACCCTCCCGTACAACATAGCTCCCATGGTGTCATCCAAGCAGATGTCAGTACAGTAGACCCTCCGGTTCAACTCGCCTCCTATGCACTATGAGCATTGTATGCCATATTTTAAACATGGACGGGCAGTTATTCATACAGCGTTGTGCGTAACATGAAGACCTCATACCGTATGTTGGTGTTAACAAGGTGAGTTCATTTGATTGCGAATGTGCAATGTGCATTCGTCCCCACCCACCTGGTGTAGTTGCTTCTGGTTGCTTTGATAATATAAAACATTTGCAACGTGTAAAAATGCATACCTCCATTCTTCTGTGTCGGTAAGGCTAGCTAGCATGCTGCAACGTGCCCCGACGGGCACTTGACTCGCTAGAGCTGGGATGGGGCACACAATGACAGCACGTCTGCAACCTCCCTCTCCCCCTCCTCCCCCAACACGTCAGACAAACGAAGATGTATTGCCTCCACTCTATCATAACACACGATGTGCCCAATTCAAGTGTCAGTCTCTCTCTCCAGACTGTCCATTGTACAAAGTTGAAACTGAGACCAGGCACAGCCTGTGGAGCCAAAAGGCATCGGCTCTTGTGTGCCACATATCCAGTTTTTTTGAGCGACTCTACGGACTCCAAGCAGGGTGCATTGGCAAGGACCAAGCACGTTCCCAAAGCAAACAATTACAACCTGCACAGGAGTCCAGGCCGTTGGCTAAAGAGGCTTCGACATTGCCTTTGACAGCTGTTTCCTGTTATGTGACTACACACAGCTGCTATTGCAAGAGAGGGCATCTTAGTGTTTCAGACATTTCCAAGGGTCACCGGGAAGAAAAATAATGCAGCCTCGGCAGTGTCCACGGCCAGACCACCAAGGTTTCCGCCGTTAGCATGCTAGGCTGTCAACCTGGACGTCGTGTCTCGGGGGCATAGGAGAGGGGAGAGGGGCGCGTTTGGAGCAAGTTCAAAGTTCATTGTGTTCTCAGTCACTTATCTTGCCTGGTCACTTACTCACTTATCTTTTCTTCTTTCTTTGCGTGACAATATAGCTGAGGGCACCCTGTCAGGATGCCGAATGTTGATAACAGAAAAATCCATTCCTAATATGTCTCCGTCTATTATTAAATTACAATTGACTCCCAGCCTTTACATTGTTATAATGTATTGCACTATATCACTTCAATATCCATGTTTTAATACCACTTATTTTTGCTCATCTCTTACTTTTTATACCTAAGCCTAATTATTCCCTGGAAAGCATAGTAAGTCAGCTATGCACCATTTTGAATTTGTGTAGACTAATGACGGTTCAATACTTTGTCACAGTACATAGGTAATTTTTTGGAGTATCTATACTTCACTCACTTATAAATGTACTTTTAAATTTGCACCGTTCTTTGCTGTGAAACAAATCGTATCTCTTCCTGCTAATGGCGATCCTTATAGACTTGTTAAGGTAACTGTAATGTTAAGGGTGTTTCGTATGCGTGCGAATAACTGTCGATCTCACTTACAAGTTGAGGCACATCAAGCCCTCATGGCCCAAATAATATTTGATGGGAGATGCACGTAAGCTACAACGATGATGAATGCATCCTCCTCCTCCACTAGAGGCATGAGAATGATTAGTATACAGTATAATTTTTTATACTTCTGAGGTACATTTGAACCCAGAAAAATATAATTCATACCATTTTATTTTATTTCCTTAAGTATTTTTTTTATTATTACTTTTCCAGTCATTATGACTTTCTAGTAATTTATTCACAAGTAGAATTTGGGCAACTTTTGACAATATATGATGTATGCACTATTGAATGCACTATTTGTTGTTTGCCTGCAAATAGTTGTAATTAAGTAATTAAAAGTAACTAATCAGAAAACCTCCTGCAGTACCAAAACAGACACCATGCAGAGGGGCATTCTCCCACACGTAACACAAGTGTGGGGTCACATGTGCTCTATGTGCAAGAATAAAAAATAATATATAGAAAAGAGAAGAGAATGATTGCGTTTGACATCCAAAGTACAACATACCTCGTCTACGTTTCCCTTCAGGAGACAGATGATAAACGAGGCAGCCGTAACGCCTGGAAAAAACAGAGACAATTTGGCTGCAGCTCCTCAGTAAATATTGTTTCAGTTTGTCCTAAGTCCCGCCACAAAAGAAACAGTTTACATGGACTGTTATACTTAGATATACAGCACGTATGTCTCGTGCATGAGACGGGATACGTGCAGAGAGCGGGACTTCGGCCCTTACATGACTGCTCCAGAGAGTGACCACCGTTTGAGAGAGACAGGTTTTCGGTTTATCGTGCACCGAGTGTGCATTGTAGCCAGTCGGAAGGCCTCCGTATACTTGAGAAGGAGAATGCAGGGGTTGGTGGGACTAACACCCAGGCTCACCCACATAATAAGACAACCGGAATAGATTTGGACACGCACCGTTTACACAACTGATCACACTTAACTTATTGACAAATGGATGTAACTAGCTTAGGTTCATTGGCAATTTTGTTTCGGTAAATGATTAAGTCAACGGGATGAACCAGGATATAGGTTTACTCAACCATACATATCCTGGTGTTACCTGCAGTGCACTCATACTGACCGAGTAGATGCTAGTCAAATGACCCAGAGAGACACATATTTCCATAGAAACACACACACACACACATTAACACACACATACAAACACACACACAGCATACACACACACACACACACACACACACACACACACACACACACACACACACACACACACACACACACACACTCACCTGCCAGCAGGAAGACTGACATCACGACTATGATCCCGGCAAACACCAGGCCACCGATACGCAGGGTCTCGTAGTCTGAGGGGGACACATACATCAGCTCACTGCTGCCGCTACAACAGAAGACCCCAACGCACACGCACACACACACACGCACGGGCACGAAACACACACACAAAGTCTAGACCTGGTCTGTAGGAGGCCCAGGTTCAGGTCTAGACCTGGTCTATAGGAGGCCCAGGTTCAGGTCTAGACCTGGTCTATAGGAGGCCCAGGTTCAGGTCTAGACCTGGTCTATAGGAGGCCCAGGTTCAGGTCTAGACCTGGTCTATAGGAGGCTCAGGTTCAGGTCTAGACCTGGTCTATAGGAGGCTCAGGTTCAGGTCTAGACCTGGTCTGTAGGAGGCCCAGGTTCAGGTCTAGACCTGGTCTATAGGAGGCTCAGGTTCAGGTCTAGACCTGGTCTATAGGAGGCCCAGGTTCAGGAGGGTTTGGCTTACCATACTCAAAGTCTGCATCAATGTCTTTAACAGCTGGGGAGGGAAACAGAGTGAGACTCGTGAAAACGCAAAACGATGCTGAGAATGTTTGAAGCAAACAGAAATATCTTTATAAGACAAGAACTTTAGTACAATTACGACTAAGAGATTATAAAAACAGAAGAAGTACCCTGTGGCTATGGCTGCGATCCCAACTTCTTACCGTTACCAATGAACAGGTATTTGGTATTTAATGGGACAAAAATAACTCTTCTTTACTAATATCCCCCAGGAGTTTAGATCACTAGCTACCAGTGAGGAACTAGTGACCTTGGTTCAGACACCAGAGGTCACCCAGCCTCCGTTCTACTGTTGCATTGTGGGAGTTATGTTTGAACCTAGACTCCAGGCTGGACTCTATTCAGCTGGAGGACCTGGAGCAGGGCTTCCATCGCTATGCGATGAGTCGCAACGCTTCCATTCACCTGGCCAGGTGCCATGCCACATAGTTCAGTGTTTGTTAAGGTGACCTTCAAGGTATGGAGGTCAAGGCCTTACCTCCTCCGGAAGGCATCTTGTTTGACAGCGTTTGCTTTGGGGAGTTGGATGACAAACTGGAAGGAAATGGATAAAGTTATGCTTTGTTATTTGCAGACGTTGTAACAGGTTGAGCTCAGCAGTGCAGACCAGATCAGGAGACTTGTTGGGGTGTGGCTTCAATAACTTCCTGATGTAATAAAGTGTGAGGTTTAAATGGACCTAATCGGTTTATACGAGACGCTGCTGAAGGTTGGGAACCCCAATAGGTCCGGACAGATTGCTTTAGCGGTTACACCTCGGCAGATTGATAGCAGATAGATTGTCTGAACTTTAGGAGGCTAATAGGGTTATTGATTATCTCTCTCCACACTCTGCTTTCAAGACAACACACACGTACACACACACTATGGCACACACAAACCCACACAAACACCCATACACACACATACACACACACTTACACACACGCACACAGTGGCACACACAATCACACACACGCATACACCATCACACACACTTACACACGCACACAAACACAACAGAATCACACACAAACACACACTCACACACACTTATATGCACGTATGTCCAACCCTGGACCACAGAGAGAGAAGTACACACATATTGTTGGATCTGGATAAACGTCCCATAATCATTAACGAGCATGGATCAAAGACTGGAACCTTCCGGTTCATTTCGCTATCGGCTCCAGGGCACCGGTAGAACACAAAGTCATTGTAGAGTGAATGACAGTTACTGATTAATATCTGGAATATTCATTAACCCTGAGCCATATACACCTACAATCATCAATAGACCTGGGCCAATTCAATTCTCAGGACTCAGTTTTTAGCCTATGCCACTCATACGGCTGATATTATCTTTAGATCATAGGACCATCATGATATAATAAAAGAACCATTGTCCTCTCAAATGTGACCTCTAATCCATCCTCAGACCGTTTCTCTGGTTTCTGTTTGAACGCTTTAATGCATTACGATTCTACACACAAACACGTACAGAAATACTGTCGGATCACCCCCCAGCAGGGAACAGAAGGGTTTGCTCCATTTTGCAGGATCCACCATCTCGGCTCAAATCAAACCAATTCAACCGCCGCCCCAAAGCTCTTCCTAGTTTTCAGTGTTCCTCAAGGATTAGATCCTCCAGAACCCCTCAACGCTAAAGCGTGAGGCTCACAGTCACACCCTGACGCCGTCTGTTATCATGAGATTGAGCATAAAATGGAAGAGATGAAGGCATGACTTACCTGTTGGGCTGAGACACACTGAGGAACAACTCCACAGGTACGCAGAGGTAGAGTGTGATGCCCCGCCTGCTTTATTAATAAAGGTATAGGGTGGACCAAATACCGCACACACACACACTCACTAAATCACACACACGCACACACTAACTCAGAGACACACACACACACACACACACAAACTAACTCAAAGACACACACACACACTCACACATAGACACACACACACAGACACACCGACTCACACACTAACTCATAGACACACACACACGCACACCCACACACACACACAGACACACACCCCCCCCCACACACACACACACACACACACACACACACACCCTCCTACACATTGACAGAGCCCTCCCTGTCTGCTGGGGTCCGGCCCTCTGTTACACATTGACCTCATCTCATAAAGACGGACTCTGAGGCCAATAAACACTCTGTGCGCCGACCTTTGGGCCCCCCAAGGGGCCCATCGGTGTGCCGGTTAGCCCTAATGGGGTGTTGGACAGAAGAACACGACCAGCAGACCACTCTCTCCGTGTGAACACACGCTTTTATTCAGTATGCCAAAGCACAGGGTGTCGCTCCGCACAGAGTATGTAACCCGTGCGGAGCGCACGGGTTACATTCACGGACACGCCAGGGCGCCCCCCGCTGGGCCCCGGGGGTAGTGTGGGGCCGTAGAGAGAGAGGACCACAGGGTTACATTCACGGACACGCCAGGGCGCCCCCCGCTGGGCCCCGGGGGTAGTGTGGGGCCGTAGAGAGAGAGGACCACAGGGTTACATTCACGGACACGCCAGGGCGCCCCCCGCTGGGCCCCGGGGGTAGTGTGGGGCCGTAGAGAGAGGGGACCAAGTTGTGTTCATTTCCTCTCATGCCACACATCCCCAAATCCCCCACGCACACGTGTGCACACACACACACACACACACACACACACAAATGAAGCATCATTTAAAATAACTTAGCACCGATTGCTGCAAGGCTTACAATTTTGAAACTAAAATGGAAAAAAGAGAAATAAATACAAATAAATAAATAAAGTCAAATTTACAATAAGAGCCTGGGAGTTTTCAAGAACATCCTATCAGGTTTTCCCAAACTGCAGTCAATCTTGCCTCGACCAATAGAAAGGAGCAGGCTGATCATTAGGTTGAAAGTGTGCAGGAAGGGCAGTGAGTCAGCTGATGTAGAGGCTCCTCCCAATCCGCAATGTAGAGGCTCCTCCCCCTACGGTATGCAGAGGCTCCTCCCCCTACGGTATGCAGAGGCTCCTGCCCCTACGGTATGCAGAGGCTCCTCCCCCTACGGTATGCAGAGGCTCCTCCCACTACGGTATGCAGAGGCTCCTCCCACTACAGTATGCAGAGGCTGAGCTCTGGAGAAACCTGTAAAGCTTTCCCTCTCGGGCGGGGCTCTGAGATTGTCATACACAAATCAGAGTTGTACGTGGAAAAAAATGCAATACATTAAGTGTACACACACACACACACATGCACACACACACACACACACAAACAAACACAAACAAGGATCACACATATACTTTAAGTTATACATTTTGTGTCGTAATCTATCCATATATATATATATATACACGTAAACATTATAATATAAACATACAAAACGTATTCAAGGACGACAAGCTTAACATCTGATAAAGACGACTGGTAAACACCTATAGGCACACAGATCGATCCAGCGAGATACAGTGGTACACAACATCAACATCTCCTAGAGGGGGTCTTCACGGACCCCGTCCTCTTCAGAGGACATCTTGGTTCGAAAATGCCACCTGGGAGGTGAATGTGGGGGTCCACCATGGACATATTATAGAATGGACACCGGATTCCAACATGGCGGCCATTCATTCCTCTGTAAACTGCTCAATGGTGCAGGGCAACATGAAGGATAGATATGCCTCCGCATCATGGGAGCCAAGCCACGCCCTACTTCATGACCCCCCCCATGTCAACAAACCAGCGCAAGGCCGGTACGGTTTTTGCGGAGACACATTCCTGTCCCCCACTTGTATTGGAGTGGACGGAGATGTCTACTTCTGGGCCCCGTGAATCGAGGGATCCGTCCACAGCCCGCTTAAACAGCTGCAGTACCAGGCTTGGCCACTGAGCGCTGTTCCCGGGGGCTTGGGGTCCACGCTCACCTCCCAGATAGTGTTTGGAACCAAGATGGCCGTCATGTGAGTAAGACCTGGTGTCAAACTATGAAGGTATATTTGGTGCAAAAGTCCTGAGCAGTTGTGACAGTGATTTTGTACCTGTAGAAAAAGAGTCACAAATGTGTATCAGTAAAGTTGAAGTCACAGAGTAGGAGTTGCACACCTGTAGAATTTTTTTGTGTCTCACAAATACAACTCAACAGTTACACCTTCTCAAATCCTCTGTTACAAGTCACAAATTAAGACATTCCTGCTCTCACATGTTTTGCTCCAATTATTGCAGTAAAAATGGTGCAAAACACATTTGCACACCTGTATCAAAGAATGTGAAGACGTGGACAAAATTTGAACATCTGTAAATCAATATTTGAGTTCATGTAATGAGAGTTGCGCACCTGTACAGTATTTTCTCACAAATAGATTTTTTTTTCTTGGATATTTTTCCAGCACACACACACAAGTCAGTAACTACAAGTGCTCGAATCTGCTGCTGCGGGTCACAAATGACTTTTGCACCAAATATCTCAGCATAGGTGGCGCCAGAGAGTGGCGACACTTCCATTGGACTCCGTTGTAGCGCCTACTTCCGGGGTATGGAGCCTCGAATAGTTCCAAACAACCATTTTACGGTGTAGGAGACCGTCCACTTCCATTGCTGGCTGCCGAGTAACTTCTGAGGTAAATTGATCAAATAGCTACCTCTTTTGAATTATCAACTGTCTATATTATATCAGAGGCCCTTTATGATGCATATACTGATATTTACTTGTATATGCGCAGCGTAATTATGTATATATTTGTCTTGGTAGTCGACCGATTGCCGGCTAGTTTGTTAGCTTGATTTCACCATCTGTGAAGGTATCTCCAGGGGTAAATTGATTAAATAGCTACCTCTTTTGAATTGTCAACTGTCTATATTGTATCAGAGGCCCTTTATGATGCATATACTGATATTTATTTGTATATGCA
>OOFH01117168.1:0-15532 GCA_900323355.1 Merlangius merlangus | reverse complement strand
CTGCACTGCTGTCCTGCTCTGGTGACTCTGTGATGAACTACACTGCAGCAACTCTTGTCACCTCCCCGTATAGACATTCTGTGACGAGACACGGCGCCGCTGGGGGAAAGGTGTAGGGATAGGGTGCGTGTGTGAGGGACTACAAAATACACCAAGTTGTGGATGCAGTGTCAGTGTGTGTATGTGTTTGTATATATGCGTGTGTGTCTGTGTATGTGTTTGTATATGTATGTTTGTGTCTTTGTGTGTGTCTTTGTACATCTGTGTGTGTGTGTCTGTATATATATGTTTGTGTCTTCGTGTGGACTTGCATGAGTGTGTGTGTGTTTGTACATGTGTGTTTTTGTGTGTGTATGTGTGTGTGTGTGCATGTGTGTGTGTGTGTGTGTGTGTGTGTGCTTGTGTGTGTATGTGTTTATAGGTGTGGTTGTGTGTGTGTGACAGCTGCCCCATTGACCTGTGACAGCTGTCAGTCAATCTCTTGGGGGTGGGGGGGGGTGGAGCCTGTGTCATCGCAGTACTACACAAATCAGCGCACATTACTTTATCTGTGATACTAATTCCTTCATTTTGTACTCGTGCGCATTGCTAGAGATGAGCACACCGCAACTCCCTCCCCTCTTGGCCCCGGTGTTAAAGCGTCCACTTAGCTACATTATGCTGCAATGTCCCAAAGGGTGTATTACTGCCGTTCCATAGCACCGAGGCACATTCCAGCAGAGTATTTGATAAAAGCACTAAAAATAAGAAGAAACTTAGGTGAACCCTACGCCTTGAATATATTCTAAATACGATGCTATTCCCTGAAAGTGGCATCCAGTGAATTTAGATCCGTGCAGTAATGGAACCGGCTGGCCTTTTGTAACGGACGTGAGCAGAGGTTATCCACAGGTTAGGCAGTGGGTGTTGAACACAAAAAATCAGCCACAAAAACAAAGTGGCCACGTCGTGGTTCCACTTTTGTGGCATGCTGAAGAGTACTCACCCGCTGTCAGCGGTTGAGTTTTGCCACATGCACATGCACAAGTCACGCACATGCATGACTTTTAACCAGATGGTTGCTAGTTCGATCCCCGGCGTCTCCTAGCGAGCGTCGAGGTGTCCCCGAGCGAGGCACCTCACCCGGACCGCTGCTAACGAGCTGGCTGTCGCCTTGCATGGTTTCCTCCGCCGTCGGTGTGTGAATGTGTGTGTGAATGGTTGGAAGTCACGTCGGATAAAAGTCTCTGCTTAATGTAAATGTACAATCTGTTTTCGCTTTAAAACTAGGGCTGACCTCCCCTACTCTGAATCCTCATACTTGCCGTTGCGGCGGACTTCTGCAGTCAACACTATGCATCAGGGTTACGCACAGGAAGACTCTGCTCTCCGCTTATCCGTGCCTTCTCTGGAAGACGGCTTTATCCTGCAGGAACCCCTCCCCTGACGTGGACGTGCGTTGGATATTTTTTCGTTAAAGCTCTCTGATTAATGTACACCTCTCTAAGGAACAACGCAAGCATTTCGACTGGATCTCACGTTTTAAGTTTGCATCTTTGCAGGTTTACACTAATGGACTTGTTGCTCCGGTGAGTAGTCAAGAAGCGGTTTCAGTCTTTTAAAAACTCATGGGCTGATGTCTGATTGTCATCGTATTAACACAGAGTCCTCTTCTACACAGAGCGAAACATTTCTTTCCTTCCCATTGGCTGTTGCCGCCGTAATCGGCAATTCCGGTCTCGTTCCCCTCTCCCCCCCGCACTACCCAAAGGGCCCGACGTTATCAAACCGGTTTGTAACTAAATTTGCCCTTCAGACTCGGCGGGAGCCCTAAAAATGGCGTATCTTAAGACCCCCGTTGTACACTACAATCAAGGACCACATCAGCCCTTATCATCACCCCCCCCCTTCCCGACTGAGCCTCATTATCCGTGGGTTCGCAGCCCAGCGGATAAGAGCCTTTGGAGACCAAAGTGTACTATTCTTCTATTTGATTGCATGGTTGAGCTATGTAAAGATAAATTAGAGCGTAATATAGACCTTAGCAAAGTAGGGATCTCATGAAAGGCGTTTGAGGCACAATGGAGAGGTTGGAAGGAATCAGTTTCAAAATGCCCCCAAACTCTGGGGTCTCGACACGCGCCGGCAGTGTTTCAGCCAGCCAATTACAGTTAATAGGATATATAGATACATCTATAATATAAATCTATATAGATAAAGATATACAGCCGGTATACCACTCTATGGGCCCTATTTTAACGGTCTGAAATGCAAGTGAGAAGCGCCAAACGCAACTAGCTTTGTGGGCGGTTCTACGGCGATGTCGCTATTTTACCGGCGGATAAATGACTCGTGCACCCGGCGCAAATCTAAAAAGGGTTGGTCTGAAGCCTGATTACCCGTAGGTGTGGTTTGGGTGTAACGTGCAATAAACCAATGAGAGTGCCATCTCCCATCCCCTTTAAGAGCCATGGGCGCATTTGAATCTGACGAGTTGATATTTTGACAGAGCGTTTGCAGTCTCAGATGAGACAGATGCATGACCAATTTCAAACTTCAAATTGCTCAGTTTATGGCCAAATAATATGGCCTAATTCACACGTGGAATAGCGTTTTCTTCCATAACTTCAGAAATACTGGTCCTCAAATAAATTTTGGCAAAGAAAACTTAACACACATATGATATGCGGTAACTTTGGTTCTATTTAATGATGTCTGCAATACATTAACAAACATCTTTTCTTGTCAATATTGTATGCAATATCGTTATCGACTTGTGTTCCTAATATGCATGTTTCCCCCCGTTAATATACATTGCCATGGACTGTATTATGCATTACGTGTTTAGTTTGCGTGTGTTTAAACAGATGGACGCTAACACGAGCGCCTGCATTCATTAATTATTTTACACACACACACACGCGCCAGCATTCATTGCGGTAAAACAATGTTTTCTCACAATGAAAGACACATCAATCCTAAAAGTTATGGGCTTGTACACAATGTCTGTGTCAAGAAAATATGTGTTTGCTGTATAATGTTTGCAGATGCATTGATTTAAAAGTATGACTTATAACCGCTGTATCAGCTGTTCTTCACCAAAGAATTTACCAAGAATGTGTAGCTAGGTAGATGAGAGAAGCAAAGTGTATGCGCGAGGTGCACAAGCAACATTATGCATGCGCCCTTAAAATAGCATTTGAACAACGCGCCACTGTATTTGAACCAGGTACAGTATTTCCTGGTTTGTGGCGGAATTGTTTTTTGCAAAACTGCAAAATAGCACCAGGAAACGTTTGCGCCAGAACACGCCTCCTCCTTTCGCCGAACCGCCCCTTGGGGCGCAAGATCATTCCCTAATTTACCGACGTGTGGCGGTGAAGGGAACGAGAACGCTCTGCGCCAGTTGTAAACTAGCAACGACACATGCGTCAGTGTACAAAGTTAATTGCACTGGATGCAAGATAGGGCCCTAAATGTGCTAGTCCTACACTCAATGATAAAACAGCTGCTAGCTCAACGCTCAGAAACAGAATAAAAAGGTAGTTCTTCTCTCTGCTTTGGCACAGAAAGTGTGTAACCGCAGATGAGTGATGCATAAAATGATATTGATGAGCAAAGAATTAGAGTGTAAGGAAACTGACAAAATCAAAACACTGATCTACACTGCAGCTGTAGTGCCTGGTGTTACGATTTGGGAATGAACAAAAGAAACAAGAACAAAAAGAAGAACAAAAAGGGCTCTGCAACCAAATAACGTCATTCAAATGAAAGAAGACCCACAGGGAAATCTTACATTTTAAATGTCACTGCGCTCAATCCATCAATACATGAAAAAGCTTTCGCATCCCATTTGCAAATAGAGTAAAAAGAGTAAACTATGTATTCATATGGTAAGTTTATTGTTTGACATTATGATGTAGAATTACTTCTGTTATAATAGGTCTCTTGTCTGTCCACCCAAAACCAAACTAATTAGTACATTTGATTATCAGTACTCGCAGATAAATCAGCAGCCAATGATTCCGGTGAAAAAATGCTCCAACCAATCACAACTGGTGGGCGTGGCTTCTTTTCCAGGTGTCCCAGCAAATGGCTTCCAAACACCACTGGACTTCCATCCAATATCACGCAAATCCTCAACACAAAACACAAATCGCGTCGTCAGAGAAAGCTCCCCCCTGCTGCGTCACATCTGCCGCCTCTTATAGACCCGCGTCTGAGTCCTGCTGCCTCAAAAAAAAAGGAACAAGAGCTTTCCACATGAAACACATTTAGCCACTCAATCACCTGAACAGGGACGGTTAGTACCCGACAGCTGTGGAGCTTGCGTGGCGGCGGTGGCGTCTTGTGTGAGCCGCTCTTCGTCTGGTGGTGTGGATCATACGGGCGGGTAGTGGTGCCAGATGCCGGTGTGTCTGAGGACCATATGCGTCGGTGCAGCTGGATGTGCCTTCGCCAAACAGGAGAGGTGTGCGATATATCATTAACACCACATGTTTCTTTTCCCAGAGCAGACGGCATTTCTTCAAGTAGGCTTCTGCCGACAGACGGCGCTTGCTTGCTTGCGCGATTGTTTTCTTTTATCATCTTCGGTTTTTGTTTTATTTCTTTAGAGAGATGAGATAGAGGCACGATCCGGAATCTGAAGTAGAAACGCTCTGGTATTGTAGCTGTTATTGCAGTCAGAAGAGATTGGCGCTTTTCAAGTTCTAAATCCATTATGTCTCTGTGTAGTATGGTGACTAAACCAGGGCCTAGCATTTTTGGAAATTGGACCCATTGCATAAAAATGGATGGTTGCCATTTGCTTATGATTGTTTGACACATCTTTCCCAAATGCACCGACTACTAGCGAAATGCACGCGAACAATTTGTCTACAAACTCATTTCCTGGACAGGTCTTCTGCATTAATCTACCAGCCAATGTCCCCCTGTCAGATTACATGAGTTCACATGAGAGCTGACTTTCCAATTGCAGACAGAAATATCCCACGCTGTTTACTGAGATTTATTGGCATAGCTTGACAAATCATTCAGTATTCCGCATAGCATTCCACTAATTTGTGTCCCTAACATGGACCTCCGATCAGCCTGTAAACAATCACACACCCGGTATATCAGCAGCAAGGTTAGATGATTATAATGCAAATGCTGAAATTGTTCCTATTTTTGTCCTCTCTTCATTGTCCATGGGCTTTAATAAATCAACACAACGTCCTATCAACTTTGGAAATGTGGTGCAACTCACGAAACCTTAATGTATTGGGTATCAGTGTGTGCTGGTTTAACAAACAACAACTTTGGTGTCTTTGGAAGATTTATTAACAATACAAACATGGAGATGGTAAACGGTTCATTCTCTATCATCTCTGATATCACCTTTTTATCCTGTATTACTCTTCACACATTAAGAGGGCTTGGAATCACAACTGTTGAACTCAATGCATGCATGCCATGACTGCATGTATATATACAGTACATCTTTATTGCACAAGGTGAGAGCCTCATTGAGACTAAAATCTCAATGCAGTATGGCATGTATGCAGCAAACCTCTGATCCATCCAATATCTGGCAGTGACTCATAAGTCTGATAGCTAAAGCAAAGTGCTCTGATATAAGCCGCCACAAAACTTTTTTCCTGTATGCAATGTTCTTCAGGAAATAATACACTTTTGTGTTGCTAAGGTTTCAGAATGGTTTGGGTTACCCATCTCCTCATCAACCTTCACTGGAGACGCGCCGCTTGCAAGTATTAAGAGTTTGTCTCTGAAATGTTTGAGTCTTGTCAAGTGGATGTGAACTGAGGGGTTGAACTTTGCGGCGTGGATAACCTACATATAATACCAGGTGTACAGAATGTCATAATGAGAAAATAGCTTCACTTTGGATGGCAGTTCGCACTCAAATTTCAAAGGCGTGTATCTCCTTTTGATGCTAAAACCCCTGCTCACTTACCGAGCCGTCAGCCTATGCCATCGCGATCCGTGTTGGTTGCCAGGTGATAACTGGGGTTCTTGTCGGCTCAA
The DNA here is from genome assembly GCA_900323355.1 of Merlangius merlangus. NCBI lineage: Eukaryota > Metazoa > Chordata > Actinopteri > Gadiformes > Gadidae > Merlangius > Merlangius merlangus. The sequence goes on along the minus strand of OOFH01117168.1, from coordinate 9,523 downwards.
TAGGCTAGTTATCGGTATTCTGCCGCGCTGCATCTATGAGTGGCCTGTAATATCGACGGAAGACTCTGGCACTGTAGAGCGCACGTGTGTGACAGGACGGACCTCAATGACAGGGACGTCAACACGCTCAATACAGACTGACTTCATGACTCTTGGATTCATTTTTTCATTTTTGTATCCTTTCTCCTTCACAAAATCTCAGAGGGGAAAGGGTGCACCTCTCCAACTTCCCAGTGTTTGTTTAGCGCTCTGTGTTTTATGCCGTGCACGTGGGCCCCAGGGGTGGCGGTGGGAATAAATCGATGACAAAATGCAACAGAGCTGTTGAACGCTTACATGGGGTGTTTGCCATTAGTCATGAGGATTCTGCAGCGTCAGCGCGGTGTCTACCTTGCGTGTGACCTCCCAGAGGTAAGCATCAATCTCAACCTTTAATTAATCCCCGCTCGGGCCGTGCACTCTCGACGTGCACTCTCGCCGCGCGCTACGGTCAAAGGGGGGCCGCACGGAATATTGATTGTATAAGTGTAATGTACGTGTGAAAATAATAAATAAAGGGACTATTGACTACAACTCTTGCACACATGCACGCGTCCACAGACACACATGCACCACACACTCCATCTCCACAAAAAAAGTGATACACAATCACACACACAAATAATACCGCCACAAGGGAGTACATGCAAGACCACAAGGGTCACTTCCTTTTACCCAGAAGCCTTTGGGAAAGGTCAAGGGAGTGGGAGACTAATACCTTTACCCGGATTTCTCAGGAAGCTGCAATGTTTGGAGAAATGGCCTAGTCAGAGCCGCCAAAGGTCAGCCCTGGACGGAGAGCTGCGGAGCAGGGGGTCGGAAAACAACACATATCTCCACTTTCCCCAAGGTCGCTTATTGAAGGAGGTCTCGGCCATTTAACAGCGGAGGACCTTCAAGTGCTTTGCCTTTTATTCTTGCCTAAAAGAGCCGCCTCGGGGGAATGAAATGCTTCATCACAAACATGTTTTCCTCAGTTCCGCTGTTATCATTGTTTTAATCTGATAAACAAAGACAGACACAGCAAGTGAAAAAAGCAATATGAATAGAAATTCACACGGCCAAGGCCGCTGTGCTTTTAATAAAGACGAGCGGAGGGAGGGAGATAGACAGAGAGGAGATCATGCGGGGTTCAACTGAGGTTTCTTTTTTTTCTCTCCGAACCATGTTTACTTATTTTGTCATTTCTTTATTTATTTCAATAACACCACTCTGGGAGCGATTTGGTCTGGATTTTGCACGATTTACCCGGGCTTAGATCCTGTTAGCCGCGATAAAGAGGCAGAATGTCCCAGTTGCGTCCTTATCCCGCTTATGAATATTCAACCACTGGGCTCCCCTCCCCTCCTCTTCCCATTGTTTTCTCATTTGCACTGATATCTGCGGGCGGATGGAAACTGATAATGCGCTGGAGGGAGATGAAGCAATGGGAAGTGGCGTTGATATACAATACGATATGCCTCCGATACGCAGCCGTGCCTCAATGGACTCAAAGTAGTTCTCAGCTGCCTCCTCATTTGAAATATGCTCAAAATCCATTAAAGTCCAAAGCCTTTTAAGATGTATTATCCTGCTGGGAGATTAGGGTCGGAGGGATTCAGTGTCTCCAGCAATATCCGGTTAAAAACAACCAAAGGACGCCGGTCTTTTAATGTGGAAGTTGCTCAGCTGGGTTGCTGCGCGCCCGGGCTGATTGTTTTGTCAGGGGTTTGCAGAATCCACAGCCTTAGGTTCTGGAGAGTACCCCGTATAACACCTGAGTCGTGAGAGCAGACTCTGTGTGTGTGTGTGTGTGTGTGTGTGTGTGTGTGTGTGTGTGTGTGTGTGTGTGTGTGTGTGTGTGTGTGTGTGTGTGTGTGTGTGTGTGTGTGTGTGTGTGTGGATATGGTTTTCTTGCCATACTAAAAAAATAAAATGGATAAAAGCAGCGATGACGGTTTACTCAGAGCAGAGCAAATCCTGGCAATGGCTAGAAAGAACCAAGAGAAGAAGGCTGACAGGGAGGGAGGGCAGCATAACAAGAGAATTAAGTCAACAGAACGGATGAGGAGAGTGATCCAAAATAGGTCCAAAAACGTTCAATTATTTCCTTTCTTCTGTCCACATTACTGTATATTTCTGTCCCCCTACCCAGGTCGTGTTTAGCCGTGCCCTATCGCCTCATTGGAACTAGTTAGAGACTCAAGTGAGCTCCTCTGTTTAAATAACGGTTGATGAAGACGTTAGGTGTTACTGATGTTAGTCAATGCTGATTAAGTCACATATTCAGAAGGCAGAACATAAATAGAGTCATTATAAAGTTATTCTTATTCCCGGTCCGAGCAGCGAACCTGCTTGGTCCCCTATTGTTACAGTAACTTTTTTTTTTTCCTCAGACTCTGTAAAAGTCATACTGCCGCCTATACCGTAAGTCGAACATTCTTGAAATTTTCAGGTATGGTTACCAATAACCCCCACTACCGATAAACCCAAATTTGTGGTACTGCAACCAAAGGTGGCGCTGTTGTAAAAAATCATGAATTAGGCTTATTTCTCCTCACCAGATTGACCTGGACTCAAAATTATTTCAAAATATTAATCTCTAGAATCAGATGCATTTATAAAACCTTTTCCCACAATTTAATAGTAAAGCTAAACATGATAAACAGATTCACAGGCTACCAAAATAATCAAAAATTCACCAAGATCGCCCCATAAAATCTTTAGACCAAGCCTCACAAAAATTATTGAACAGAATTTGTTTTATTTAGTTCCTTTTGAGAAATATTGGCCAATAAAGTTGGAGCAGTTAGCCCATTTTTCTTATATGACCATTATGTTTTTGTATAAAAAAAACATACGACTATAGGTGGATACAGTTAACAATGCAAATTTTCAGATCTGTACTCTTTTAAGAAAGCGCTTAATTATCTTGTGAAATGTGTGCTTGGAGTTTTCTTGATGGTGTGTGCTTATCAATTAACATTTTCACAATGTGAATGAGGCTTTATGCAGTTTAGGATTGTCAGTGGCTCAACGGGATAATGCTGTGTACTGGCGATCCTTATGTTGAGAGTTTGAATCCTCATTAGAGCATTATGAACAAGCAGTATATGAGAATCTGTCATTGCCACTCATTTCAGAAACACAACATTGAACAGCACCTGAAATTCATCAGGCAATCAACATTCCGGCTCAATAGTTTCCAAGAATCGGACTGCCAAGACACAGTATCGCATTAAGGGGAACTTCTTCGCTAACCATTTTTCTTTCATAATTATCTGTCATATTTATATTTCTTCCGTTAGTATTCTTGACTACAATTGTTTGATTTCCCCAGAATTTCAAAGATTTTTCAGGTATATGCTTTGAAGAAAGCCCTTAATTCACATGAGAAATGTGTGCTTTGAGTTTTCTGGATGTTGTGTGCTTATCAATAGACCATGTGAATGAGGCCGCAGTTCAGGTTGTGGAACATCTTTCCTTAAATATGACGATTATGTTATATTTATGTATCTTCCATTAGTGTGTTCTTGACTTTTAATTTTGCGCGGACCCCCTTAATCACAGCTTGCAATTATATTTGTATTTTAATTTTACACTAGAAGTAGCCCAGAGTATACAGAAAAGGAGAGTTTCTGGAGTGATTCAACCAGCGGCTAAGCGTTCAGATAGGAATGTAACTCAGAGGAAGTCTTCACGCCAGGCGTCTTTAAAGGAACGATACGAATGAGGTGGGATTTGAGAAAGAGGGAGAGAGAGGGCCATAGTCCGAGCAGAAGAGGTGTTCAGATGATCCATTTCAGTCCTCTTCATCTGTCAGAAGCCAACTCAGGGTCTCTTAACTTCGCGCTCGATTGCTCTGCCTAAGTCATTCATTTTGACATTGATGCGCACTTATGTCAGATTTTGTACTTGTGATGGTTATGTTAGTAAATAAGTGACCTTTCAACAGGCCCTTTAAGTTAAGGGAACTTGTTGTCACACACATTTTATACACAGTAAAATCTGTTTATTATTATCTAAAATTCCTTTAACTCAATGACGTCAATGACATTATTTTAGTATTTAATGTTGCAAGAAGGCGCAATTTGTTAAATTTGCTTCATGGTTCAAGAGTAGGCAGCTGCTACACCATTTTTGTACTCACAAACTAGACCATTAGACAACAATATGAAATGAATTTTACAACTATATTGAAGTTGCTTAGTTGGGTAGTTTCCTAGCACAAAATGTATATAATTGTAAACCCTTTGGAATGTCCTCAAAGACTAAAGAAAATACATAGTGAAGAAATATTGCAGGCCATCTGTGATCAAAGACAATGGAGCAATTGAAACTTCCCATTGTGTTAAAGGTAACTCGTCACATTGATCAGGACAAGGCAACAAGCAGCTGCTCAGGAGCAGTTAGGGGTTAGTCTACTTAGTGAGGGACTGATGTACCAAGTGTACTCTTTCCACTTACTTTACATCATGCAAGTTGTTGTAGAAGTGTTGCATCAGTGAGCAATGTGACCAGAGGGGATTTGTAAGGTTTTCTGCTTCCAAAACAGTTTGCCTGAGCCCCCTTCTCTCCCAGTGGGCATTAAATATGTTGATAATACTTGTTTACTTGAATCAAAGAACAGCTCCTGTCTGAACCGTGTTACGTCTGGAATAGTGGGTTTTATGCCTATAGCTTTTGCTTGGCAGGAGAGCAAAAGATAAAAATGCAGATAACTGAGTGAACAGGTGAATGGCGATTTAATGCTGGATCAAGAGCAAAACGAGTGTTGTATGCGGATCACCCTCTGAGATATAACAAGTGTACTCCATTGATTCACTTGAATTACTTCAAAGACATTGTTGAGCTTGAAGTCACTAATGGAAAAGTGCATGATAGAACGTATTACCAGACATAGCCTAATGATCTAACAAACTGTTACGATGTTTAAATCAGCAAAACAAGATTCAATGAAAAGCTGAAGATTTTACATTTAACCATGATTAGAGAATCAATATATTATAAATATTCTGTTTGTTTTAGTATCAGGCCAGGTTAAACACCTGTGTATGTGTGATTGTGCGTAGGTGTGTGTGTTTGTGTTTGTGAAAGAGAGAGAGAGAGAGAGAGAGAGAGAGAGAGAGAGAGAGAGAGAGAGAGAGAGAGCTAGAGCGAGAGGAACACACAATGTCACAGCTCCTCTGTGTTTGAGGCTTTGTGTGTTGTGTGTTGCGTGTTTTGTGTTGTGTGTTGTGTGTTATGCTCTACCGTGTGTTCACACAGCTATCTAGAGAACGGAGGTAACTTGAGAACAAAAGGCACTTGTTCCCATCAGAAGTCTCCGATACTTTAAGATGAAAGAAAGAGAAGCAGGGAGAGGAAGAGCGAGCGGTGGAGGGAAGAGAAGTGTGTGTGCATGCATGTGCGTGTGTATGTGATCATGCGTGTGTGTGTGCGTGTGTGTCTGTCTGTATGTGTATGTGTGAGTTCTCTTCAGTGTGTCCCTGGTAATGTTGGGAAACTAAATATGCGTGTGGTTATCCTCCCGTGGGGAGCAGGCAGGTCCATGAAGGGTGTAAGCTGTGTGTGTGAGAGGGTGTAGGTGGTTGGCTGATGCGCTACACGGTGACTGACAGGCCGTGACGGGGCGCCTCTCGTTCCATCTCATCTGCACATCCCGCCTCCCCTCCGACAGCAGCCGGATCAATCAAAACACTTCCGGAAGGGAGTGCTGGGAAACCAGGAAAACATGATGCGGTCCCCTGGTTTAACACGCAGACAGACAGACAGACAGACAGACAGACAGACAGACAGACAGACAGACAGACAGACATACATATAGACAGACACAGAGACAGACACGCAGATAGACAGACACACAGACACACAGACAGACGGACAGACACACACGCATACAGACAGACAAGCGGACCGACAGACAGAGAGACCGACAGACAGACAAGCAGACAGAAAGACAGACATGCAGAGAGACATGCAAACAGACACACAGACAGACAGCGGACAGACATGCAGAAAGACACACACACACACACACACACCCACAGACAGACACACACACAGACACGCAAACAGACAGCCGAAAAGACAGACAGACAGACAGACAGACAGACAGACAGACAGACAGACAGACAGACAGACAGACAGACAGACAGACAGACAGACAGAAACCGGATACACACACACACTTACACACCACCACAAACACACACACACACACACACACACACAGACACACACACACACACACACACACAGACCAACTGTCTGTCTGTACGACAGACAGTCATACAGACAGACCAACAAACAGACCACCAGACAGATTGAAAGTCAGATTGAGGCAGAGTGGACTTTGTGTCCGTCTGGGCGTATCGGTCCATCTGCTATTCTTCTTAAAGATAGACTCCCACGCTTCCTATGATACAAACCTTTGAATGGAAATATGCTCATTCAAACTGGAACATTGAATGTTGTGGCATGTGTCTATCCAGCAGGGACCTTAACCACTCAACGACTGTTCTGGAACTTCAAAATGGTATTGACGTCACATCAGATGACCGGCTCCGTCTGGGAAGCATATTGGAGCTTTGGAATGTGTGTTATTATCTTAACTAGAGGTCTGCATGTGCGTTGTACATGCTTAACCTCTAGTTGTATTTAAACCCATAGCTATAATGTGGAAACCCCGGTCAATAATGTAACAAAATTCTGAGCGCATAATATAACAACATTTTGCCTATAATGTTACAACATATAACATTTTGTTTCACCTATTACGCAATGAAGCATTTACGTTATGAAGCAAGCATAATCGTTTTAAGGACACGTCCTCTGGATTTTTGCCGCATTTGTATATCAGGAGATTCAACCCTGAGGGTGATTCACATTTGATGCTTTACATATATATGCCGACATTGATGACGTTCAGACATCAGTAGAATCAACGGGGGGTTAAGGAGGTCGGTCTTGCAAGGTGCGGTGTATGATGTGGTAGGGTCTAAGTTCGCGAGAGGTGGGAGGATTTTTTAACCATTCAGCCAACAAAAGGCAGCAGACTGATTATCATTTAGGTGGCGTCTCAATCCATGCAAATGCAGACTTAAGCATCATCAACACCCAACTGGCACGAGCATGGCAACTACTATTGGTTCGTTGAAAATAATAATAAACAGCTTCTTCTGAAACTGAAAATGTTCTTCATTTACAGAAGCACATTAGTGAAATAAACTAAGTGTAACAACAGCTAAGGCAGCAACCTACCTAATTATAGTGAAATAAAGCACGGGCTTGTGCACAGTAGCCTACAGTCTACAAACAAAACATTAGTCAATTAAAACAACTAAAAAAAGTCGCAGGGGGGAGGGGGATATCAATATCAAGAGTAATATACAATTTTGAGAAAAAAAAAAAGAAGAAATTTCAGGAGGCTCAAGGAATAGAGTAATATTACATGTTAAGCAACAGTAGTCTTGTGGTGGACTCTAGACAAAATTCCCCACACTGTGTTATTGACATGTTTTCGTTCTGCGTTATATGAACGCTGTCTCTTTAAGAAATGACGCTTTTTTTGATTTTGTTGATATGCCGTATATCGACGTGATGTTCGAATTTAACAGTTTTTATATGATATAATGAACGACACGCCGATGAGTGGTCGACGTGAGAAATTGTCTCTTCAATTATTTTATCGCACTTTATACAGTCTATAGACTGAAAGTCTTACCTGGGAGAGTTTGTCAAGGGCAGGGCCGTTAAAACAGTCGGAGCTGGGATAGACATTGCGGGATGCTCGAGTGATATTAAAAAATAAATAATGTTTAACGAAAAAGTGTTGTCTATATAACGTCTCAGTTGGGAGAGTGTGTTGATGGCAGGGCTGTTATCTCGATCTTATCATTGTCTTGCAACGTTTGCGTCCCTGCGCGCGTGTTTGTGGTGCGTGAGCGTGTGTTTTCGTTTTCGTGAGTGTGTGTGTGCGGTGTGTGTGCGCAGTGCGTGCGTGTGGTGTATATGCGTTTGCGCGTGCTGTGTGTGTGTGTGTGTGTATGCGTGAGCTGCAGGCTGCTTGGCACATGCGCATTGACCAACTTTCCGAGTAACTTGTCCGACAAGCCTGCTATTATATAGTAGTCTTTAAAAGTTTTTAAAAGCATTTCTCTTCCTGTCCTCTCAAAAGTATCGCCAACAAAACATCCCATGATGCATTCTGATGTCCGAGCCCTAATGTGGGCCGCAGTAAGGGAAGCATCGGTAGGCCTACTACTTCTTACCCTTTCACAGAGGAATACTTTCACAGACGAACTATCATAGGACAGCCCGGATGCTGCTCATAACACTGATGACCGGTCTGCTTGTTGTGTGCACCAGGGCGTGGTATTCAAACCAGTGGAAATATAACAACTTATGTGCGTAAACCACGTAGCAGACCCAATCCTTTTAACGAGCGACTCTGCTTCAGTCCTATGACGATGCCTCCTTCAAAAGGCTCTGCAATAAACTGCCTGAAGCAGGCAGTGCTGAAGTTATGGATCAGGATTGGCTACTGAGCAGTTGGAAGGGTAAAAAAAAAAAAGTATTACGTTTGGGGGACATTTCTATCCAAAGGGCCCTACATATAACACTGTGAGTATATCATTTGTGAGCATCCAACTTTTGAGCTAGACAGCAGCGTTTTTGGCTTCATAACATCTGATCAACTGAATATAGATGCCTCTGGTGGTCCCTGCTAAGGATCTGAGTTCCGAGTGAGGCCCATGGCCTTACCCCAACTCTGCTGATTGGATTTCCTTCTTTGCTTGGCCCACTTTGCTTGGCCCACTTTATTATTATATCTTATATGCTCATACTATTTAAATAGAGCTTCACAAACCTGCAAATAGCCACACAAACAACAACACACACTACAACTGTGTGTGAAGGAAATAACTGCACTCACAACAACACACACTATACAACCGTGTAAGAAGAGACACTTATTTAGAAGGATTTAGTTCTAAACTTGAAGAGGTCAATTTGTAATGTTTTGCCCTGCTATTGTTATTCACATAATTACAACTAATAAATTACTTGACTGACTAATGTGTGTGCTTCCACACTTCCACACACAAACCAAACCCTGGTCAGATGTTGTGATGTATTATTGTGCCGTGCTGCTATAGGGTCTGTCACGTGGACACACACACACATCGTCTCCAGCCCAGTGCTTCTAAACGGTCACCCCTGAGAGGGGGTAGCCCTACATTTAAGGATTTTGTTGAAACAATGAAGGGGGAACAGTTGGCCAGGCCCCTTATTAGAAGAAAAAAAGCTGGGGTAAAATATTTAAAAAAAGATAAATAATGATAAATAATAAATAAATGGATGTTTCTGGTCAGATCACCCAATGCTAAACCACTAATGGCCTCTGATGGCAGATTGTAGACACAATGCTGAAATAATGATGATGATACAAAGCTGGCGGATTGTTTGTCAAATGTAGCAAATACAATGTCAAATGGTGATG
>OOFH01117166.1:0-10687 GCA_900323355.1 Merlangius merlangus | reverse complement strand
GTGTCTTGCTTCCCACTGAAGGGGCTTAATTTTGATAATGACCGGCGACGTTCTATACATTATCCCGTTTATTACACGGCACGTGCCAAGATGAAAAAAATACTTCACATGGTGTCTTTTTACAATTTATTTGTTACCAGCATTTGTAGTTGATCAGCAGAGAAATAGTCTGCCAAAGATGTTGACGTCGCTTAGCAACCGAAGACGCTGGGTTTAAAAAGTTACCGGACTACTTGAGGAGTGATATCAGAGACGTCATTATAGGCAAAAAGTCCTTTGTTCACCGCCGGATGTTTTGAAGAGCCCATGCAATGGAACGAAGCGTTTCACGGCATTGAGAAGACCCGTGTAATAATCCATAATAATTCAACTCGATTTTATTTATTTTTTACAAGTGGTGGGGACAAAATGAAGCTTGACGAAATCTGGTGGGGACGCGTCCCCGGTGTCCCTGGCGTAATCGACGCCTATGAGAACCGCAGACGCTGTCGACTCCCCCGCGCTCCCTCCAAGTTCGCCCGTGCGGGATTCTGTAGAGGAGGGGAGCATGTACACCCAGCTTCTGGCAGCCGTTCATGGCATGACAGACAGGGTGAATAGCTCCTTATTTTGAACCTAGGATACAGGGATCAGCTGCAGAGGTTCACACGCAGCTACGCCTGGATGGCTGGGAGAGGGAGACTTCAGACCCTTGGGTGTTGGAAACAATTTTAAGGGGTTACCAACTCTAGTTTTGGCGGCGGCCTCCATCCTTTTCGGCGTTCCATCCGACCACAGTCAAGGCATGGAACAAGTCCAGGCAATCATTTTAGCAGAAGAAGTGGCGACACTACTGCAGAAAGGCGCCATAACAAGAGTAAGCAGCAGTGTACAGCAAGCTGGCTTTTATTCAATATATTTCCTGGTCTCCAAAAAGGACGGTGGGCTACGCCCCATTTTAGACCTGCGCCGCCTGAACCCGCACTTGAAAACCCTGACATTCAAAATGCTCCAGACAAAGCACATCCTAGAGTCAATAGAGCCAGGCGAGTAGTTCACTACGATCGATTTAAAAGATGCGTACTTCCACGTCCCAATTTGTCAAGAACATCAGCCGTTCCTCCGTTTCGCCTTTCAGGGACAAGCCTATCAATTTTAGGTCCTTCCGTTCGGCCTTTCCCTGTCCCCGAGGGTGTTCACCAGGGTAGTGGCGGCGGCCTTGGCACCCCTTCAGAGGAGGGGTTTAAGGATTATGCCCTACCTCGACAACTGGCTCATATGTGCCCCATCCCGCCAGCAGGTTGTGGAGGATACAGAGTCAGTACTGTCCCACATTCAGTCTCTTGGCTTCCAGGTCAATTTGAAAAAGAGCGACCTGAATCCGAGGCAGGAAACGTCCTTTTTGGGACTCTGCCTGAACTCTCTCACGATGAGGGCATCTCTCACAGCTCAAAGAGTACCCTCCGTGCTTTTCGCCAGAACAGGCGTATAGAGCTGCTTTGCTTTCAGAGGATGTTGGGGTTGATATCTGCTGCGGCAATGGTGGTTCCACTGGGCCTTCTATGGGCCCGTCCATTGCAGTGTTGGATGAATGCTTTCAGCCTTCACCCACGGAGGCACAGGAACAGAAAGCTCAGGGTGACCCAGTTACAGTATGTTTGCAAGCCTTGCTACCCTGGCGGAACGTCAGCTAGTTGACACAGGGAGTTCCTCTGGACAGGGTACCTTCCAGGTGGATGCTAGTATCCACAGATGCCTCCCAGACGGGCTGGGGAGCAGTCTGGGATGGTGAGAGGCCGTTGGGAACACCCATTGGACAAAGAACACATCAATGTCCTGGAGGTCAGAGCAATACACCTTGGCCTGAGAGCACTTCTTCCCTTGATACAGGGCAAGCATGTGCTAGTACGAGCCGCTGGGCCGCTGAGCTATCCTTGCGGCCCGCTGGGGCTGGATGCACTGTCTCACGAGTGGCCGGGAGGAATATTGTACGCTTTCCCTCCAATGCCCTTGATTCCACTGTTACTGGAGAGAATATACCAGGGCTCCTACAGAGTGCTGGTAGTGGCTCCACGCTGGCCAGCGAGACATTGGTTTCTGGCCCTCCTGCGCCATGTTCACGGCCAGCCCTGGCCTCTGCCAGTCAGGGCAGACCTTCTCTCGCAAGTGGGGTGTTGAATTTGGCATCCCCGGCCGGCTGTCCTGCAGCTGTGGGCCTGGCCGCTCCTCAGCCCCTGCCTCAAAGGTTGAGTGAGTCTGTGTTGGAGACCATAAGTAATGCTAAAGCACCCTCCACTCGGGCAAATTACCAGCAGAGATGGAGGTTATTCTCTTTATGGTGTAATGACAGGGGTCTTGACCCAAAGACCTGCCCAGTAGGAGTGGCACTCCATTTCCTCCAGTCTCTTTTGGACAGGAGGGCAGCCAGCACCTTAAGGGTTTATGCAGCCACGATCTCTGCATTCCTTGAAATGCTTTCCGCAAAATGCTGCAAAGGGTAGTGCGGACAGCTGAGAGGATCAGCGGATGTGAGCTTCCCTCCATCCAGGAAACCTAGGCCTGGTGTGTCAAGAAGGCCCTCCGAATCATTTGGGACCCCAGCCATCCCAACCAGAAACTGATTGAGCTACTGCCGTCAGGAAGGCGGTACCGAAAGCCCTAAGGGCCAAAACCAAGAGGAGGACAAACTGTTTTTTCCCCCAAGCTGTCAGGCTCCTGGAGAGACACACTACCCCCAAAGTATCCACATGCACACCACAACAACAGCCTGGTATTTAACAACATACATGTCTATTACATTTGCACAGCATTTATTTATTGCACAATAACACTACCTGTGGCTGCTACCACTACCACTTGAACACCCTACGCTTCACACTTTATTACACCTCATTACTTATTATTGATGCTACTTATTTTATATTTTTCACTTAGTTTTTCTTATAGTTTCTTATCTTTATTTAATTTATCTTGTATGTTGCTGCTATGTGAATTTTGAGGAACCAAGGCTAAGGAATTGACTCTTGTGTACTGTACAATAAGATGTAATAAAATTGATTCTGATAATGTAACACTTTATTCAGTATTGGTACAGAGAAAATTCATTTTTATTATTACATTATCGGGAAGGTATTACATTATCAGGTTTTATTACATTTCAAATGGACTCAAGTGCAGATTTTTATGACATTGACGTTTTTACATTATCGGGAATTTATAACGTCATCAGGTTCTACAGTGGCATTCTAATTAGTAACACATATGCACAATTTATGATACTGCAATGTACATGAGTGATGGTGCAACTTTAAATAAATAAATAATAGATATATAAAAGTGGGCACTGACATACTTGCAACCCAGCAACTTAAAAAACTTGAAAAAGCCTGGTTTGAATAACGAACATGCCGATTGTATGGCCATGAATATGTTGTAAAAAACAGAAGTATTCCAAAACAATGCAATAGTGCCATCAAGGGGTGACATAAGACAAGAGCAGGACATTGAATGATTTAATCCACAATAATAAATAAGAAACCTCCTGGCCTATGACGTGAAAGATCAACCGGACAGTTTACAACCACAAGCATTGCATTATTTTCTTCGTATCACCCGCTCCAAGAATGTCGATTGTCCAATCGCATGGCCGAATGCCCTTGAGGCTTCCCAGAATCCCTGGCCCTTGATTGGTTGGACCAGCGGCCGGTGAACAAGTCACCGCAGTGTGTCTCGACACACAGGCACAGCCCGCCCATTTGACCACACTCGGCCCGAGGATTGAGAAGCGGGAACCTGAGAGAAGGTGGCATCCAGAAGAAGGAGACTGACCGCTCATCGCCAGAGACCCCGGGAGCTCCCAGCCGGCAAGCTGGTGCTGTGGGAACCGACACCTGGGCGTCCCACACCGTGGACGTACTGGACGTACTGAGGAAAGATGTGGCAGCAGCAAACATCGGCGATCTAGCCAGCTGCATGGAGGATCCAGAAGATTGGAAATGCCGCTGGAGGAGTCGCCCAGGACGGCCTAGAAAGATGAGCTTCGAGCTTGATGTCTGTGTTATCTGGCGGAGAAAACCACATGTTTGGGCAGGTTTAGCCGACATTTTTTAAATCCTCATGTCACTACAAACAAAGAAGTACAAATAATAGCCACAATAATCAAGTGTAATAGATGTATATAATGAAAAACAATGAGTTTATAACAATAAATAACCGGCCTGGCTGGCACTCACCTCTCAAGACCTCAACAAGCAGAGACTTTGCCGATGGTTCTCCAGAGTTCGTCCGTTATGTCCTTCAGAAGTTCCTGTAAATGTACTCCTATAAAATATAAATCAAATAGGAATGGAAGTTGAATCTCTTGACTGTCAATCACTGAATATATGAATCGTGTCAAATGCAACACAACATGGTTACTGACCAGTAGGGAGGCAGCAGCAGGTTTCATCATCGACTTCCTCCTCCACGAGAAAGCCATTGTGTTCGTGGAATTTTTCCCATGTTGTCTGGAAAGGGTCAGAAAGAAGAACAACGTGTTGACAACCAAAGACTTGAGAGCTTTTACATACACTTGAACAGTCCTCCTTTAAGATACCTATGGATTAGGATAGCCAGTTAGTCAATGTGTTTTGGGGGAGAGGCTTTGGAAGGAGGTCTGAAGTGAGTGGTCTTATTTCTTTCATAATCGTAATCTTACTCAAGCTGTTTTCTCCAAATTGCCTACCCAATAGCTTTAACACATGTTTAACTTTCTAGAGTTCTGCACGCTTGTGGGAGGACCTCAGTTTTTAGGCGTGGTTCTGGATAGACTTACTGGGAACGACTCTTGCTCCACCATGAGGGAGACCGACCGATCCTGGTCGACCATCTGCTCCAGCTCCTTGGGAAACCTGTACCGGTGATAACAGAAACAACATGTATTCATCACTTGGTCAAAACCCAGGAAGACAAAGGTAACTCCAACATGTTATATTACTACTATTACAACAATTATAAACACACACACACACAGGTTCCCATTCTTTATGGCCCATTTTTTTTACCTCTACTAGTCTTGCTGCTGTCTTTATGCAGCGTGCACACATATCATAGGTCCCTCACCTCTCATTGAAATGATCTTGGGTGTAGTAGGGGTGTAGTCTCAGCAGCGCAGAGCAGCTCCATCTGTGCTTCGGGTCCATCTGCAGACACGCCTGAAACCGATTTAGAAACGCAAGTTCTTGTGTGAATTTTTGCCTGCTGAATGGTAAGTCAAAAATGTTTAGCTTCACGTGTATGGCTAATGGGCCATTAAGTTAAGCCCCATTCAGCTTTTATTTGATGGTGGGCGAGGTGGATTTATTAGCCAAATTGAATAATGGCTAAAATATTGTCTGACACGGTGGAGCACCATGCCTACCTCCACTAGCTGAGCCAGCAGGGGGTCAGAGAGGCCATACTTCTCCATCAGGTCGCTGGGGGGGAGCACCACAGGCAGGGGGCCCAACTCTTGGGCGAATTTTACATTATTGAAATATTGCTGCCCCTGTTTGGCAGTCAGAGGTCCTGGTGGGCGACAACGAAGCACATTAGAGTCTGTGGTGAATTGATGTTAACATAAGCTTAGGTTAACATGTAATGATGCTTGATCGTACTGCATCTTTTAGTATTCATAAGGAATGACTAAATATGTCCTGTTGCTGCTCTCACTAAAAGAGGCTTTATCTTAGGTTAAATTTCACCCTTATGACTTTTTGGTGAATTGTTCAAACAATAAACTGGTGAGGAGTACTGACCCACTTTGGTTATAATTATCTTGATATGTTCCAGGAACTTTTTGCCTGTCGGGACGGGAAAGTAGTTCCCCGTGGCCATGAACATCAAGGTGCACCCAACGGCCCACACATCAACAGGCCTAGGTGTCGAAGAAGAAACAGAGTAAACGTGATGTAGTTAGAGCTGTAGTGATGCTATGCTGAGACAGAGGTGTGCCATATGGCTCTAGTTGAAGATACCCACTTGTCATACTTCGGGTCCATCACCAGCATCTCTGGTGCGCTGAACTCCTTCGTGCCCGCATCCCGTGTGAGCGGTTCGTCAGCATGGGTCGCGCGGGCGTCGCCAAAGTCGGCCAACTTGACGACTCCCGAGTGCGAAACCAGCAGGTTATCCGGCTTGATGTCTCGGTGCATTATCTGGTGGAGCAAACGTCATGTGGAAGACAAGCTTTAGAACACTTTTATAAAGGAGGCCAGCTGTACAGTTTGAACGTCTGAAGTAGAAATAAAACAAATAAAGCCACAGGCGACCAGAGGTAAGATGCAAAAATAAAAAAAATGGTATCATTATTATTATAATTGTAAATTTAGGCTATTTGAATAATGTTATAAATGAATATTCACATTGTGGCTGTGGATGAAGTCCACTGCTCTGAGGATCTGGAAACTGTATTTCTTGATCTTCAGCCTCTCCAGACCGCAGCCAGAAACTTGAACTTTCTTTTTCACCTCGTCAAAAACGCTCTGGTAGAGGAGCTCAAAGACGGCATACATGCGCTCGCTGTGGAGGAACGCTGTCAGCAGTCGGACGACATTGTCGTGCTTCAACACCTGTTGACCAGAGGAAAAAATCATCAAGATTGATTTGACTTGTTCATGCGCTGTAGTTGGAGAACACTCCCACTAGGTGGAGCTAAAGGTCCTTACCGCCAGCTGCGAGAGTTCCCCCTGAAAGACGAGGCGCGTTTCAACCAAGGTGGAGAACTTTTTCATGGCGAAGAAGTTGCCTGAATGAAGGCTTCTACATTTTAGTACTTCTCCAAATCCACCACTGCCAAGATGCTCCAAAACTTCGTAGTTTTCCATATCGATATCCAAGAAGTTATAGAAATCTGGACAGGGAAGGGGAGTTTGACATTGTATTTGTTGTTACAAATGTAAAGCAACTCTGATGATTGATAGGTCTACTTGCTACTGTTCATACTACAGCCTAAAAAGTAAACCTACAAAATAACATTGTGTAGGTTTTATAAAATCAGAAAAACTAACTTTCATAATTTCTATTGGATGTTATAAAAAACCTATATATGGTCTACAATCCCGGGTAACCAGATCTTCGGTTTTACTCCTCTATGTAATAAAAGTTTAAAATTGATAGAAGCAAAACTTACCCAAATATCAAATTTTACTAAGTGTAATCATTTGTTATTTGTATATGAAAATATATATATCAATAATATTAATAATCATAAATAAAGTAGGTCAACAAATAATTTGAAAAATACATTCATGAAAAAACAAGCGTTGGTAATAAAAATCTGTTACTTACGATCAGGTTGCTACAGGCGTAAATCTGCTTTCTCTCACTGAACCCACAAGTGGCCGTTGTCAGAAGTGCATGAAGGGATTTCACTATAACGCGAGCTCCAACCTACACTTTAAAACCTGGTATATCGTTAATAGAACAAAACTGCCATCCAAGCTTGGTCCTAGAACGGTGTTCCCAATCCCGGGTAACCAGATTTTTCGGTAATACTCCGAAAGTTTAACATTTATCAAATAAAAATATCCCAAAAAAGAAATTGACTAAATTTAGTAACTCAAGAAACTTTTTAAAAATATATATATTTTTTAATTTGTATTAATTGTATTTATGTTAATATAAAATATTAATTAAGATATGAATATAAAAAATATAGCCTTTAATAAAAAATAATTTAAAAAAGTGTTACTTGTGGTCACCATAGGCGCAAATCTGCGTCCTCTCACGCCTATCTACGCTTCGAAATTGCTATAGGTTAATAGAACAAAACTGCCATCCCAAGTCGAGACCTAGAACTGCGGTTTGGATTGTGCATTTCAACCATTGGAGCAGCATTGTTCACCCAGAAGCGCTCATCGGCACGGTGAGCCGATGAGCAGAAGCGCTCATTGGCACGATGTGCACTTCTGGGTGAACCCAGCCTGGATGAAGCCTTGGGTTAACCACGCCGGGGGAACAAGGACTGCCGTCCCTAACAGCAAGCCTGCTACATTGTAGCATCAGACAGGTAGTCAAGTCGCGATCTGCCTTATAAAAATGGCTGACACTCTTTGGACTCGCAGTGGATAATGTCATTTTTTAGGATAGTTTGGGTATGAATATGTGTTTTGATAACATTTCTAGCGAGAAATATGTACTTTATTATCATAATCTTTGTTCGGTGAATGTTAACGACTTTTAGTTCGTTAGTTAGATTAACGTTTTCGATCAGCGCTATGGGGGTGGCTACGGAAGCAGCCGCGTCCGGTCTGACCACCCAGCAAGCCTGTTGCAACCGAGACGAGGCGTCCCTTCTCCTTATGTGCAGTCTCGGTCCCACACACAGCTCACACTTGGCGTGTCAGCCAATCACGGCGGGGATTTGGATGTCTATTACAACCGTAGTACCCGAGGATGGATACGGAAGGCCACCAGAGCAGGCTTGTTTCACCCAGAAGCACTCATGGGCACAATGAGGGCTCCTGGGCCTCACTGAACGGGTGTTTGGGATGATGAAGACTCGTTGGCGGTCCATTTTCGCGGAGTTCCCCTGAAGTGAGTCCTACATATGCTGCGGAGGTTGTTGCGTGTTGTGTCCATTGACAATGAGTCAGTGGAGATGCTGTGCTGCAACTTAGGCGTCAGCCGACACGTAAATGGACACACTGTCAGTAGCCGTCTTATGTCCAGAGGTTGCGCTACCTGTGGAGCACGACCATGTAATTATACAACAAGTGCCATTGTAATACAGTCTGCCCTTTCTTTTAGGGTCCTATATCCCGATTTTTTTTTTTGTAAATAGGCTGTGTGTAGTAAAGTATGTTTTTGTGCAGTAGTCAATCAATATTTTTGATGGTTATAGTTCATGAATAATTAGCTAATATAGGAACGTTACAGAGAAAGATAAAAAATCAAAAATCAAACGAGCAGCAGCCTGCTCGTTTGGAATATCATACACGTAGTCAAGCCTCGCTTTGCCTTATAAAAATCGCTGACACTCGACTCACAGTTGATAATGTCATTTTTTAGGATAATTTGGGCATGAATATGTGTTTTGATAACATTTCTAGCGAGAAATATGTACTTTATTATCATAATCTTTGTTCAGTGAATGTTAAAGACTTTTAGTTAGTTAGTTAGATTAACGTTTTCGATCAGCGCTATGGCGGTGGCTACGGAAGCAGCCGCGTCCGCTCTAACCACCCAGAAGCCTGTTGCAAACGAGAGGCGTCCCTTCTCCTTATGTGCAGTCTCGGTCCAACACACAGCTCACACTTGGCGTGTCAGCCAAGCACGGCGAGGATTTGGATGTTTATTACAACCGTAGTAGCCTACCCGAGAATGGATACGGAAGGCCATCAGAGCAGGCTTGTTTCACCCAGAAGGACTCATGGACACAATGAGGGCTCGCGGGCCTCACTGCGGGTGTTTGGGATGATGATCGACTCTTTGGCGGTCCTATATCCCGATTATTTTTCTTGTAAATAGGTATAGTAGGTATAGTGTGGTATAGTAAAGTATGTTTTTGTGCAGTAGTCAATCAATACGTTTGATGGTTATAGGTAGTTCATGAATTATTAGCCTATATAGGAACAATGAATAACGATTGGAATCCATTTTTAATCACTCTTGTACTGGTTACTTGTAATCGCTGCGGTGTATGTATTTTAAAACAGCAGACGATAGGCCCCTTTTGCAGGTTTGCCTAAAAGGATCAGTCAATTAAAGGTAGTAGGCTAAATAGCCTTCTATTGTGAACTACCGTGGGCACTATAGCCTACCTAAAAGTGCTACAGAGGACGTAGGCCTAACATAAAAAAAAACGATCGGCCTTTAAACCGAAACTAGAACAAATGACGGACATCAGTTTTGTTTTTGCAGAACCAAATTTGCCATATAGCCTACGTGATCGGTTTACAGGTTTGATCAACCAGCGGGCGCCGCCCTTATCGGTATATTGACCTGACATCCTGTCCTAGATATATCTATAGCCAGTACTCGAGATGAGGGGGGATGCCATCCCACTTCTTTAAAGAAATCGTAAAAATCATCCCCCTTCTTAGATGACCATCCCCCCATACCATCCCCTGTGGCATTTTATTAGTGAATGCGTACATTTCTACTATATTAATGGTAAAAATATTATTGCCATTTCAACATTTGGGGGCTGTGCGCTTACAAGTAGCCTGCGCAAAATATTGTGGGTCAGAGGCAGTAATGCCAGTAACGCGCTACTTAGTAACGCGTTTCTGGCCTCGGACCACTTTTTTCAGTAACGAGTAATAACGCGTTACTATTACCAAACCAGTAATCAGATTAAAGTTACTCATCAAAGTCACTGTGCGTTACTATTTAGCGGCGGAATTAGTCGCGCGGTGCTTCGTGCCTGTGTGCGTGTGTGTTGCGCTGGAGCGACGGCAGTAGAGAAAGCGCGTGGGAGCCTCTTCGTTATCGCCAGAGAACTAACCCCACGGGGAGTCCGAGCAGCTCGAGAGCTAGAACGCGCTGTTTACGTCACGCACGTGGAGATGCGTCTGGTGATCGCCCCGTAAAGCGCGCAGTGATATTTTGTCTAAGCATTAAAAGTTGCGGAAGCGGTTGATAGCCGTGTGTCAGTGTGTAAACCCAGGGCCGTAACACCAAATTCTGGGCCCTGTATACAAGAGGTACTGATGGGCCTCCCCCGAATTCCCACTACCAGCCCCCTGCG
>OOFH01117165.1:0-11348 GCA_900323355.1 Merlangius merlangus | reverse complement strand
GGACAATGTCTTTTTAGGTATGGTGACCCTATGGTAGAGTCCAGTTTATGGACTTGTTTGTTTTTGGAGTAGGCTATCTGGGGAATATCACCAGGGGGTATGTGGGAGTGTGTGTGGATGATGGCTGGTTTTAGCAGCCTCAGCTGGCTGAGTCTGATTGGGCCTTGGGGCTGGGTGAGACTGTACATCAGATGCACATTGAGTGTTGGTCTTTACAGGTTGAACCAGTCGTCTCCACACACACTCAGGGAGGGATCTCCTGCGTGACAGAAGAGCACCATCGGCATGTTTACAATCAACCAGATTCAACAACCCCACCCTGCGTCTTTTGTTTGGAGGAGCCCAGAAAAGGTGGCATGTAGCATTGATTTTTAACATGTTTACATGTTTTCTAATAAATAAAATGATGCCAAAACATCATTGAATATCAACTGATTATTGTTGGTTATTCGGTTGAGCTCCAAGGTTAAGCAAGATTTTTAACTGCATCAAGGTTATTTTGTAAGTCATTTGTTGACTTTCTTTTGACCATGATGGTTTATAGTGTGCGCACACACACACACACACACACTTCCTGTCAATGTATTTCAAATTGCCATATAACACCATTGAGGGAGAAAAATAATGTATTGGTTAGATTATGAACACATTGTTTAATCACATTGTTTTTACTTACTAACATTTGAATGTTGTACTTTGTGCTTTGATCAGGCCCTCTTGGAATGTGATGTATTGTGGGCCTATAGCAGCAATCGAAGAGGCCCTATGCTTTAGCATTTGGGTAATTATTAATCTGACTTCCTAGTCGCATTTCCCTGGAGTGCCCCATTCATGAAAACATAAGTCTTATCTGATGTGCGTAATGGCGATAAACTCACTCATATTGCGGACAGCTTGGCTTATGTCCTTTGTATCGGCATGCCACCACTTCAGAACACTGACAAATGAAACGCTTCAGACTTATTGATTTATTATCCAGGGACCGTGGAGTTAGGCTGATATGAGAGATGCTATTAAAGGTGCCTTCAGAAATGTGATAAATATGGGTCCATGTTTCTTATTTTACGACGTGCCCACTCAGATAGGCTATTATGGATGCATGCATGTCATGACCCCAGAGTGACCCATGCAGTTTCCCCGTTGGGATAAACAAAGTGTACAGTGTGGTATCGTAATGTGGCATATCTTTAAATCTGGCCAGCATAGACAGTTGGAAAGAAACGCCACATTCTGATGTTGGATGACAGTCGTAGGCCTACTCGACAGGTTTGATCACATAGCACGTTTCAATTGTCAAATGAAATAAAATAAAAACTGATGCAAACAACAATTCATATACAACATTCATATTTAACATAAAAACACACTGGACAATGCCATTGAAAAAATATATATATTTATCACAATAGGTTATGTTGGTTGTGGGGTTCCAAACTTTTAGGACCGACTGGCACCCCAAAACTAAACTAGGCGGTTTGAATGCAGGATAAGGTCCAGTCACCGATATATGAGAATAATAATTGATACCACGTTGATAGGCCTAGATTGTAAATCAAGTAGCTGTCGCAAAGCATTACGCGCCTTCACGGACCCACCAGTTTCCCAAGTCTCACTCCTACAGGTAGGCCTGGTAGATATTACGTCACTAAGGTGGCATTCATCAGGAAGCTCTACAGTCATTCCAGACCATAGTCAAGTCGACAGCGCGACAGAGCTAGTGCCAAGGTTGTCACATTCCAGATGCCGATGCTGTTGCTATAATCTGTTCAGAAGAAGGCATGGCGTGTTGTGATCGACTGGAACTTTAAAGGGCAGAAACATTTTATTGTGTTATCTTCTGGATGAAGGGAATATACCGGGCAAAGGGATTTAATGGCAGCGAGCGAGGCTCCAGGAGACCGTAGGACCAGGACGCACCGCAGCCAGACGCCGGTGGACAGGAATGGCTCGTTGCGCGCCGCCGTTCCACTGTCTTCCACCAGCACCACTGTTTCTCCTGCTGCTGTTCTCGACGGGGGGTGCGCTGGATGTGGTGGACCAAGCATCCAGGTTAATCTGCAGCAAGGTAACAGCGGGGGTATAAATTCATTGGCGTAGATTTGTAGCGCACGGGTTTGCCATATTTGTTGACCTACTTGATCAACAGTTAGCTCTAATATAACGAAGTCCATCATAGTTTCACTTGAGAAACCTAGACTTTGAATAACAGAAAAAAAACTACTTTAAAGTCGTCTGTGCTGTTCTAATTGTTAAAATTCATGTGACGTCAGACTGCGAGAGAAATATCAATGTCCATTTATAATTTACTACTGTCTCAGCTCAGAGGGCAGTCTACTTTTACTGATCCCAGTGTCCAGGCTTGACTGTCATTCCAAGAATAAAATTATTTGTTCATGTATTTTAATGTGTGTGTGTGTGTGTGTGTGTGTGTGTGTGTGTGTGTGTGTGTATGTATGTGTGTACACTATTCACACTTGCTCCTTCTCTTCAAAGGGATTGACTGACTGCTCAGTGACAGAGGGTGAGTCCCAATAATACTAACATTATTACACAAACCTATAACAATTAAAATAAAATCTCCTTTTAGTTCACATAAGACCTCGTATGGCATCAAGTGACATGTATCTATTCGTTTTTTACATTGAGATTAACCTATCAGCAAATGTAGGACAGTGACTTGATCGTGTCTGCTATGTTTGCACTCCTCAGAATCTCTGTACAGTTTTCCCTTTGAGGACCCGGAGCTCACAGTGGACGTTGAACGCGTCAATCTCAACGTGGTGCTCTGCTGCTCAGACAGTGAGGACTGTAAACCCTGCCTGCAAATCCTAATCACCATCCAAGGTAAGCTCCGGATATTCACTTGGACACAGACAACAAACATACTCCCCCTTGAGACACAAATTTCCACCCTAATCAATTTTATGTCAATTGTCATATTTACAATAGGACTTGTTTTGACTTCCACAGTTTTTACTTTTTGAATTCCTTGCTGGTGTGGTGTTGTGAGGTTTTAGTCAAACATACCTGTAATCGCTATCTGAGGGGAACTATGGTGGCGGATGACTCATTGCTATGGGGTTCGATGGCAGGTGAAGTCTTGGAACATGAAAAGCAGGAATCAGAGAAGTCGATTGAACCTAGTAACGAAGAAGAGAGATTTGGCACGAAACAACCGGGAGAGGGAAGTGGTGGAGTGAGTGGGCTATCCAACCCAACAGGTATAGCCAGATAAAACACGCTCTCAAGGTTCCACACATTCACACAAGCTTAATGCGAGAGGGAAATAAACAAATGTTATACTCTTGTGTGTTTGTGTGTGTGTGTTACAGCTTCGGTCAAGGTGTGTCTGAGCTCTCCGGGCATCGGCTATTGCAAGGCGGTGGAGTTTCGACCTGTCCAGAGATTTCAGAAATACGTCCCGGAGCACAGGGTAAAGCTCCGTCCTTCCCCAGACATGGCCCAGTGCCCCGGCGCTGATGGGAGTTTCTGCTGTATCATTATTTACTCAAGTCGTCCAGTTCCACTTGAGTAGCTCAGCTGTGTGTTTGTTATAAAATCGAATGCAGATTCACAAGCCTCCCACGGTTGACTCCTGGCCTACTGTGTGTACATTGTCCCGTAGCTGTGGCTGATGCTGAGGGAGGAGGTGAAGTTTGGCAGTCCTGTAGTGGTTCAGGTGCACTCCAGATCCACAAAGTGGTTCAACCTGACGGTTCCGTCCTTAGAAGAAGGTGGGATGAATGGGATGAGTGCAATAAAGCGGAAACACAATCAAACATGCTTAGTCCCAAGAGTATACTTCCTTCTTATTATGTTCTTCTTTTTTTTTTTCTTTTTTTTTTACAGTGTGCCTCCTCAACCTAGACGCCAGTGTCAAGGACTGTCACGGTAAGAAAAGAACATAAACTCAACGGTTATAATAGAAGGCAGGCTGTACAAGTATGGATTAGATTCCTTTAGAGTAACCACAATTTGCCTCATTTGAAAAGGTGCTTAACATATCTATTGTCAGGGCAGCCGTGCGTAAGGTGGGAGATACAGACTGGTACTGAATCAGTTGTGATGTGTATAACACTATATTAATGAAATGACTTGCTATTCTTAGCCTGTGATTGACCCCTCTGTGTTATAGCATAATACAACATAAAATACCCAATCATGTAAGGTTTAACTGAAAAGCTTGCCAAATGTGGCAATGCCTTATTCCTTCTGCGTTTCTTCCATTGTATTTGATCCACTTGATATGCTACCACCTGACGTGCTGGTTAATTAAATTTACTGAATGTGGATTGGTGAAAATAAAGCCTTGACGGAAAATGCAATCTCAGATGAATGTACAAGACCAACAGAATGTGTCTTGTCTAGGGATACTGTGATGACTCAAATCAAGTTTGAGGTTTGTATTAAAGTCCAGCATACATTTGTCATGAAGCAATTTGTTTAGGCCTAACAACGTTTAAACCAATAAAAGCGGTTTAAACAAGATCTAAATTGTGAATCTACAAAAAGTAAAGCCGAGACCAATAAGACCAAGTATTTGCTAACAGACCAATTATTGACATATACTGTAGTTTCACAATAAATGCCCCTCAAAGAACAACCGATTATTCCTCTGTCCTTGGATAGCTGCCATAGACACACAGAGAACGGTGCCCAAACTTTAACAACCAAACACACACAGTACTGTGTGTGTGTGTGTGTGTGTGTGTGTGTGTGTGTGTGTGTGTGTGTGTGTGTGTGTGTGTGTGTGTGTGTGTGTGTGTGTGTGTGTGTTAAAATACCCACAGAGATATGTTTGTGTGTCTGTACAATACCTAATTTATATACTTATTTGTGTTGCTTTTGGCCTGAAGTATTTAGTATAAATGAATAAGGATTATTATACAGTATATAGGCCTAATAATGTAATAGAAATTGGGCAATACTCAATATGTAAGACAATGTACAACCATCATCTAACTACCCGTAGCTCCCAGACTCGAGGTTGTGGCTGGTAGTGAGACAGATCAGATCATGCTTAGACTGGACATCACTGACCCCAACACAGAGACAGTCCTGTACCAAAAGTTCTGGAATGACATGCCTGGAGAGGTTCTTGAATGGGTGAGTCCCGAACACCAATCTTTCAAATCCCTCACCAAGATAGTACAAAACAAGGTTGTTTTTGTGAAACAAAAACAACCTTGTTGTTTTTGTACCTGACGTTTTGATTGTTTTTGTTGTTTTCTTTCAGCCAAAGGGCCAAAAAGAAATCAACATTGCGACAAATGCTGTAGCACCGTGCCTGTGCTTCCAGGTAGCCTATTGGTTGTTGGGTATCTGCTAATGATGATACAACCTTTACACACTTTCAAGATGAAAATAACCTTATTTTTTGTGTGACAAAGGTATGGTTGAAGGGAAAGCCACTTCGTAGGAGATCCTGTCCCTTCAAAAACTTGCAAGGTAAGGACAACCTGGTTTTATGCTGAAAGTATATTTTTAAGTTGTATCAAACCTTTTTTATCTCTACCTTTTATCTAGGAATTATTGAAAAAATGCAGGCCAATGTGACTGTGTCCATGTCCGTGGCCCCGGTGAGAGGTAACCATGGGAACACAAGGCAGACTACGGCGTTGAGCTGGAATGTGACTGCCCCCTGCAGGCTGAAGGGAGAAGTGTGGCTCTGCAAGAAGGACTCCGCAGGGGATGTTTGTGAGGAGGTTACTGGCTCAAGACAGAGTCTGTACAACCACACAGATGATGGCTGGAGAGCCACAGCCAATGAGCATTGGGTAACGTAACTATTTTAGTCCAATATCTCAATCATTTGGTCAAAGGAATATCTGTAATCATATTGAGCAACCCAATTTTTTTTTTTAATGTATCAATTATTTCTCTCAACAGAAAAAAGGGGAGTTTGTGAACATGTCATCGCAACCTACTCTCTGTATTCAGGTGACCTTTGTCTGTTCCTTTCCTGAATGTGATAAATATATAGCTGATCAATGCCTGCATTTTGTTTTTTAAGACACTCTTCTGGTACTATCTGATTAGGTCATGCTACATGGGTCGCATTCAAACCTGGAACCACACTGTCCCTTTGCGGGTATGACACTGACCTTGACTGTCCTTGACAACTTCAAATTATTATCCCACATTTATTATCGTCGATAAATATTGTTTACTTTAAATTTCATCGCGTGTACTTCTCACATCTCATTACAGAGCCCCGATGGAGATGGAGTTTGCTTATCTTCTTCGGCCTCCTTCTCATGTGCATGTCTTCACTTGGGGCATATTTGCTCCAAGGACTGCTGAAAGGTCAGCCACAAAGCGATTCCCTCCTGCTATATTGCTAACGCACATTCTCGTAACAAAATAACTAAAATCCCACTCTGCTACTCCCATAGGTTACGCTTGGAGATGGTTTAAGGAGGGCGAGGTCAAAGGTAAAAAGAAGAGCTCTGACTCGGTACAGGACAGGACATACTGGCATGTGGATATAGTTGTATGATGTACGGCCTTCCTCTTGGCACAGGCATGGTCCCCGGGAGCCATGTTGTGCTGCTGCACCAAGCGGACGGGGGGATGGCTTTGCCGGTGCTGCTGTCCCACCTGGGCTCCGCCCTCCAGGCCCTGGGCTTCAGCGTTTCCCTCGACCTCTGGAGCCA
Organism: Merlangius merlangus; assembly: GCA_900323355.1. Classification (NCBI taxonomy): domain Eukaryota; kingdom Metazoa; phylum Chordata; class Actinopteri; order Gadiformes; family Gadidae; genus Merlangius; species Merlangius merlangus. The sequence goes on along the minus strand of OOFH01117165.1, from coordinate 4,692 downwards.
AACGGAGCTGGCCGTGCTGGGCCCCGTGCCCTGGCTCCACTCCCAGCTGGACCGGGTCCAGAGGCAGGGGGGAAAGGTGGTGCTGGTGCTGACCCAGGCTGCCTGGGCCAGGGCGGACGAGTGGGGCGACCGGGGCCGGGAGAAGGGCGGGGCTAAGAGCAGGGAGAGCAGAGAGGACGGCGAGGAAGTGGAAGAGGAGGTCGGGAAGGGTATCCCTGTCACCTCCAAGCACGTAGATGCGTTCAGCGCCTCGCTGAGCTGCGTGCTGGCCGACTACATGCAGGGTCGCGCCGGCGAGCGCTTCCTCCTGGTGCAGTTTGAGGCTCTGCCTCCCCAGACGCCCGGCTCCAACCGACCGCTGCCCGAGCTGTTCCGCGGCCTCTATCTCCACTGCCTCCCCTCCCAGAGCCTGGCCTTCCTGACGGACCTGGCCGGGAGGAGGCACGGGTCATCGGCGTCCGCGAGACGCAAGAAGGCGGGTAAGCTCAGGGTGGCGTCCAGGGTGCTGGCCAGAGGACTTGCGGGTGCGGGGTTGACCATCCTGCGGCTGGCAGGGCTGCCCCAGGACTGTGTCGGGCCGGGGGAGGAGGATACCTCGGAATCAGTGCCCCTGCAGCCGTACGCCACCACCCCTCCTTCAAGCCCGGACAGTGGCCCTAAGGAGGCTGGGCTGGTTTGGGTCTGAGAGTGAGGGAGCAAGAGAGCGAGGAAGCAACAGAGCTAGAGAGCGAGACTTAAGGATGAGACTTTGAAACTTTTTTTGAAATAGTTTCAAAGATCAAAACAAACAAGTATTCTGCACACTAGTCTACAGTATTTTCGGACAGCTATTATCTTGACTGTACTTTTGGCCCTTGTCTTAATGATCTGCGGACATAGTCTGTAGATGCGTATCTCAATAACAAAACAAGGCATTTTTAAATCGTTCCTGCGGGTAAGTATGCTGCTCTGCTCTGCTATCCTCCGATCTTGGACGTTGGTTTCAGTTTACCTGATGAAGATTAATGTGTGTGTACATAGCATGCTTCTATGTAAATACTTGTATTCAAATGATTGACTGCTACTAAGAGTTCATTGTGTGTGTATTTCAAGTGCAGAACACTGTCTTAACACTAATTAAAACATCATTTTGAGAATATATTCGATTTGTATGATTATGCCTTTGTTTTCTATTAAATACAATACCATTACTTAGTAATACATTTTCTTTCGCCTGTGCAGCATCGTTTTTGCCTACCTAATGAAAAGAAAACATATCTTAAGTTAACCAAAATGGAAACTGTTTAATATGCCTTTCTTATCAACACGGTGACAGTTCAACATGGGCCTGCTGGACATTGTGATTCACATGAGTGGTTAGCGATTGGTGGATGAAATGAATCCCCAGCGGACTTGGGCGGCGCCTATCATGCTGCAGCCCAGCTGCAAGGAACACAAGGACAACCACCCAACAGGAGCTGTGTGTTCATCTAGCCCAGCTCCAATCATCCTTCCGAGTCCCTCCTGCTCATGAAGGTGCCCGCTATAACATGAAACTCTTGATTCTTTGATCGGGGGTTTGGCTAGAGACGTGAAATTGTCCCACCGGCGAGAAATCTGGCCATCAGTTGTTTCAACGACGTGCACATTTTGCACCAAGGTACGAGCAGGCTAGCCGGTTGTGAGACCGAGCTAGCTAACATCAACTATGGGTGTCAAATATAGCTCACACAGCTGTTCAACATGCGATTATTATATTGTATTTTCAACATGTAGACATCCTTTTCGGGCTAACATTCGAATTGTACAAGCTATAATCGGCCCAGGTTAGCAGCTACCTGACCTTAGCGTAATGCTGGTAAGGCTAATAGGCTTGTTGGTGCTGATGCTGAGCTGGCTCTGTGGTTGATAACAGGACATCCCTTGCCCTGACCATCGCTTCTCAGTTGGAGATGTGTGGATATAAATGACATCAACGTAGGAATACACGCATATTGGACTGGCGCTGTTCTGATAGCATCTACTCAAATCAAAGTTACATTTGGTCCCCTTTTTTTAAACCCATTTATGTAACTTCGGAAATTGCTTGGGCGTTTCTTACCCGGAAGAACTGATAAATATTATATAATGTGGACATTGGGTGGTACGGCAATGATACACACGGGATTTGTGATTTAGCGCCGAAATTGCAAATAGACGGATCGGTGTGATGTCAACATCTCCTGGATGAATCTGTTGGAGTCAGATCCAACAGATAAATGACAAATCAATTTCGGATAGCAGTAGGCCTACTCATTCGTTTGCCACCTCAAATTATAATAACAAACATATTTCAACTAATGAGGAAAGTCTGTTAACTAATAAAAACAATTGTTTTTCACTATTCATCGGTTTATTACTAGTGAGCTGTATAACCGGACTAGAGTCGACTCCGACGCACTGCTTCCCTTTTCTTTATATTTATTTCTAATAGTCCATCAATAATGTTTTGATATGGGAATTTTGAAAAACCTATCTGAATGTGGTATTTAGAAAAATACTGACAGAAAGTGACAGAACATGTCAATGTCTTATGTTATCATACTTGATTAAAAAAAATGTTTTGTTGACTTATGTTGAAAGTGTGGTCCGTCTGATTATCTCGTATTGAAACTCAGCGCTTCTCACTTTCTTTTCATACAAGATTTCATACTTTTAAATAGGGCAGTCACCTTACTTTGAGTAATTAGGAAACACATTTTTTTTTATGTCCACATAAACCACACATTGTTTCATTCTATAAAGAACATCTTGTTTTCTATGCCCTGTAATGGTATGCGTGGGTTTGTTAAATGCCTTGATGTGACTTCCCCAACAGGAAAGGAGCGATGTGGTGTGACTGGTCTTCTCTGCCTTTACTGGTACTCGTCTGGGAACTATCTGTGGTTAGAGTAGAGATGGCACCATGCCAGACCTGCCACAAACTTACTGACAGCTTCATTAAGGTAACTCATCTTTCAATCTTCTTCAGACCTGCACTATATAACATTTCTAATTTAAAAAGATATCTAAACTACAAATACTTCTCAAGTGTAAAACGGGGCTATCCATGAGTCAATCCATCATGAGAAAATATCTCTAGAAATCCTTATATTCTCAGGCCTGATAAAGTTCAGGCGTGGTGCCTGGATTCAGGCTTGAGCTCGGCCATGTATGTTGTCAAGAAAAGTGAAATTAGGTAAGTGGTGCCTTTTTTAAAATGTCTAGTCAACACGTCAACCTACCTGACGTTTTGATTGATGTCTGCCACCAACTAGGCGTAGTCTATATAAGGAAGTCTTTTACCTTTTGTATGTTTGCACTGAGGATGGTCTGAGTGGGACTGAAAACGTTTTGCACACACTTTTGAGTAGCACCTTACACTTTTATGCAATGACACGTATTGTTGCATCGCTCCGTTTATTGTTGTCAAGAAAGGCAATTCTCTATGGTGTCTTCGAATGTATTTGATGATTTCAGGCACAGATGATTTCACTTCCTATCAGCCCTGTATTCTGGTTCCCCTTTGCCCTTGCTTGACGCGCCAGATGGTTCGTTACAAAGAAAGGAAGTTGTACACCTTAAGAAATATTTTACTGTCACTGGAGGAACGAATTGTCTATCACCGTCCATCCTGTAGTTTCTCATAGGCCTGAACCGCTCTGGTTTGGCCAAAAGCGCATAACTCAAATGTTTTTTTTTATGATCAATTTTGATCTCGCACGTGATTTTCTACTTTTCTACTCAACCGCCTTTTGACTTTCCTCAGGGCTTGGAGGTAACGTCCAGTAAGAACTTTGGCGGTGGCAACACAGCGTGGGAGGAGGAGAAGCTCGCTAAATATGCACGCAGGTAAGAGAGAGGTCTACTCCCTCAACATTACTTTGTTAAGTCGACGCATTCATGGCCCTCCGTCAAACTCCCATCATCGACAAAATCGTGCTACGTCATGCGTCCATGTTTTGTTTTGTGACGTTGACAGTTTTTAGTTCTGTTGGTTTCACACGCGCTGCGACGTCTTGAGTCTGTGTTGTGCTGTCCGTGTTTCAGTGAGACCAGGCTGCTCGAGATTGTCGAAGGTGCGTGTGAGAAGACTGACTTTGAATGTAACCAGCTGCTGGAGCAGATCGAGGATCAGGTGGAGACGTGGTGGTTCCACAGGTAGGCCATGCTGTGTGTCTACCTCTCCTGGTGACGTGGACGCAGCGCTTCTGATGTTGATGCTGTGCACGCATCACTGTGCACTCAACGCACGTGACCTGCAATGACTGTCCTTCTGTTTTGTAGACAGCAGGAGGCCCCCGACCTTTTTGATTGGCTGTGCATCGAGGAACTGAGACTCTGTTGTCCGCCAGGACGCTATGGACCTCAGTGCAAAGGTTTTCCCAAAAACACATGCTATATTATTGTATCTTTTTTTTTCAGCAAATGCATAGATCCACTTTAATCAAAGTTCTCAATCTCTACACAAATTGTTATAATAAACGTAATAAGTGTGTGTATGTGTGTGTGTGTGATTTCCTGCATGGCAGAGTGTCTCTCCGGTCCGGGGGGAGTGTGCGGAGGCCTGGGCCGCTGTGAAGGCGAGGGCACCCGTCTGGGGGACGGAGGGTGCGTCTGTGACCCGGGATACTCGGGCCAGCTGTGCCAGAACTGTGGGGATGGCTACTACAGAGAGAAGAGCTCTAATCACAG
>OOFH01117159.1:0-11752 GCA_900323355.1 Merlangius merlangus | reverse complement strand
AATTTTCTCTTTTACTCTCTCTCTCTCTCCCTCTCTCCCTCCCTCACTCTCTCCCTCCCCCAGTCCCCTTCTCTCTCTCTGTCCCTCAATCTCTCTCTCTTATTCTCACTCCCCTAACCCCCATTAACTTCTCTCCCTCTCACTCGGCCCCTCAGTCTCTCTCTCTTATTCTCTCTCCCCCTATGTCCTTCTCTCTCTCTCTGTCCCTCCGTCTCTCCCTGTATTTCTCTCTGCCATCCTTCTCTCCCCCCATATCTCTCTCTCTCTGTCTCTCCCTCTTATTCTCTCTGCTTGTCACCATCTCTCTGTGTCTTCTGAAAGTGGGTCACACATGAAAGATCCTCCCAGATCTGGAGGGGCTGAACGAGGAACAGACAAGGCAACACATGCATGCCACTGAATCCCCAGAGCTCCCTGAATGCCAGCCAGCATCTTCCCTCAACAAGTCCCCCCTACTCCCTCCACAGATTGTATTTTTCTTTCCTTCAAAGAAGAGCCTAAAATCAGGTGCACTGTGTGGTGAACAGGTTTCAAAGTAAAAGCGCAGGTTTTCAATATTTTTGTTTTTATCAGGCTGACGTGCGTGCGTGCATGCGTGTGTGTGTGTGCATGTGCGTGTGCGTGTGTGTGTGTGTGTGTATGCCAGAGTGCATGTGTGCACATGACTTTCCCAAACTTTCATCAAGGCTGAAATACAAAGGGTTTCCTGTTTTTAGTTTTTCACGTGAGTCGCAAAGCCCTACGAGGGTCAGATGTCCATGTAAGACATTAACATGTGCTTTAACGCTACACCATAGACTGGCGTTTTAAACTCACTCAACCATCAACAGAAAGCGTACGTATCACCACGCCTGAGGCTATGGTGCATTGTGGGGGATTTCCTTGGTCATTTGGGACAGGGGTTCCCCTCAAAGCTGTGACCCACCTGAGCTGAGGCGGATCCTTCCCAGAACCACGAAGCACCACATTAATTTAGCATGTCCAAAACAATGTTGAACTTCAAACGTACTAATGAAAGACAAATGGAACCTCTTGCATACAACGTCTGCAAAACTTCCTGTGTTCCACTTTTAGCTGTGCGGTCGCCCCAAAGGGCTTGAGAACCGTTGTTTCATGGACACCTTCATCCCACTAGACTTGGAGTGTATCCAGAAAAAGCTTGATCAGGAATCTTGCTCAAGGGCGCCTGCCTGAGGTTTTCGGAAGACACTCTCCTTTCACTTTTTTTTGACTGCGCGCCGAGCAACGGCTCGGAGGCTAACAATAGGAAGTCCGAGAAAATGTGAAACAATTGGGTTATGAGCAAATCAACTTTCTCACACAGTCATACAGAACTATGAAAGGGCTACTTAATGTGCTTATGGCCCGCGGCCAGTAGATCCATTCAGACTACTGAAATAGGACATCTGATCTGTACTGGGAACATTGGGTGGAAGCGAGCTTCACGTCAGCATCTTTCATTTCCACTTAAGAAGAAGTTTCGCCCAGACGTAGCTAAAACAGTGCATCTGCTTTGGTTTGTAACAGGCAGTAGCCGGATGCTAGCATGCTACCATGCTACTATGCTAGCGCTTCCAGGGATTAGAGTCTGTTGGAATCAGAGATATCATGCTAAGCCTGAATCAACAAGTGGACAATTTTGTTTAGTTGGGTGGGTAAACCTTCGAGAATCTTTGAGAACCATTAAAATTCTTAGCCATTATAATTATTAGAGCTCTTCCCTCCATTTGCCCGTCCAGGTAGCATTCAGAGTGCGTTTTGGCTGAGTTGTCATGGTTTCCCCAAATAGACTAGAAGGTTCCCCGACCCGACTAACAAAGCGCTACTCTAGGTGAATGAGGTCAGTGCAGCTCTGAGCTAACTGACAGGTGCTTTATGTCGCCCAGCGTGGCCGTCTTTCGCAATGAACCGCGGTTCCTTCTTTTGCTCTACAGCGAGTTCAACAGATCTTTCAGTTCCTCCACAACCCCAGGAGGCCGGTGGAGATGGCACAGGGCCTGGGACACGATCCAAGAACGGCAAAGGGGGGTCGAGTTACGTCTTGTTTCCTGTTTGGGTCAGTATCATTATTAGAGATTTTTCATCACAGAGAAACTCATTCAGGTTGTTTTAACCGGTGTGTTTCTACTGGTCAGTTCATACGGTATGGAATTGAAACCTTTTGCAGACACTTATTCTAGGAACGTGTGTTTGCGATTAGCCAACTACATAAAAAAACCTGCTCCTGTCACATGGTCTGTCAAAACAGAGATGGACTTTTTTTTCTAACCAGTAGCCACTCAAAGCACTTTACAATATTGCCTAACACTCACTCATTCATGCACACATTCACACCCCGACGGGGGTGTCAGCCGCTCAAAGCAAAGGCCAGCTCGTAGGGAGCAATCAGAGTGGGCTTGGGGACACCTTGAAACTCAGCTAGGAGGAGCCGGGGATTGAACTAGCAACCTCCCGGTTATCAGCCAACCCGCTCTACCTCCTGACCAACATGCCGCAAGATGAGAAAAATGAAAATGGAGTGTTCCTACAGACTCTAGTTAGTCGGCTATCAGCCTCTAAATGGAAAACCTGACGTTTGATTTGTGAGACAGAACTGCTAACAGTAAATCAGACAAGGCTTTTAATCCTGATTGATTGAAAACAGGGACATTCAGAGCACATGTAGGGAGTCCATGTATTTCGGTCGGCATATTATAAGACGGTTGATGTGGAGTGGAGTCGATAATTTGTAAAAGCTCTCTCTATAATAAGAAGTGGTGTCAATATCAACAGCCAGTACTTATGATAACCCCCCCACACTTTTTTCATTGGGACTGATTAGCATTGTTTAGTATGTGTGACCGATTTACATGTTCAGCTAAGTCGAGCAGTACAATATGTACAGTAAGAAACTATGTTCATATCATGAAACTATGAGAGGAGATATCACCGGTTATCATAATATCAGCTGAACGTTTAAAAACCAATTCCTGTTTTTATCCCCACAAAAATTGGAGTTAGTTACTCCCTTATATATGACATTTAAAGAAAGTAGTATATGGTTAACGAAAACGTTTTTTTTCATACACACTTCCATAGTTAGTTTGCTAAAACATAATCATAATAATTCACTGCTGATTTTTGTGGGGAAAAAATATAATAAATAGAAAATATCAGATAATCAACCTCAATGTTTCACCTTTGTTTTTCTATCAACATCATCAAATTAGCAAAAATACCATAATGTAATCCAACCCCAACATTTTTGTGCGTAAACACATTGTTTACAATGTCTCACATTCGTTTTTTCCATTAACATCATCAAATTAGCAAAATATCCATTATGTCATCTAAATCTAAACACATTTGTATGAGATAGTCCTGACGTTTAAAGGAACATGGAATGTCCTTTTCTTACCCATCTCCTCCAGTTCGAAGGCCTCGTACCTGGGCCTCAACAGCAAGGGGGTGGTTGGGAGGGCCAGGACTCTGAGCAATAGTATCTTTATCCCGACATCGAGCTTCTAAGAGCTCTCTGATTGAATCACGGCGAGGCTCAAAGCGCTGTTAAGGAGGCGGTTAGGCCCGGTAGCGCTACTCAGACGGTATTAAATGTGAAATAGAGAGCGTTGGAGGATGAAGGCCGGGGAGGTGATGCAGCAGGGGTACATTTAAACACCAGGCTTATTATCAAGTCAGTGTGAAGTGACGAAGACAACGCTCACGAATGGATCTCCTCCCTCTGTCCTCGGAGTGCTAAGTGAACACAAAGACGATGTCAATTTCGGTCCTAGTGGGCTTCTGTATCGCTACCCTGTGACTGATCCCCTGGGGCGATATCCCCTTCCGCTGAACTCACACATGAACTCACACAAGAGAAGCTTTGGTGATGCATGTTGGCAACGACGATGGGTCTTCATACAGGGACTTGAGCCACGATGCAGGATGCAGATTAAAAACATCAGAGGCCTACGAGCAGCCTACCACTTGTGTGATGATGAAGCAGGATGTTCTCCGCATCGTAAGACGGAGGATGATCCGTCTGTTCCTTCATGACCCGTCTGATCTAAAATGTTGGTTGTTGCATGTGTGTATTAAGAGAAGGACTTGTTGATAACCGGTATTTCACTTTATTTGCATTCCTGCATTGAGGGTGTGGTGAGCTGCAAAGCACAGTCACAAGGGCGAGACAAGGCCAGTATTTACATTACTTAAGTTGCAATAAAAGGATATATGCAGTGTGTTCAGGAGAACAAAGAATGATGACAAACCTGCTTTGTCTTTCGAGGATGAAACATTTCTGGAGATCATGCAGGAAGAGCTCCAGAGAGATGAGAAGAACAGCTGGATTGGTCCCTTACCATTCAGGTCACCCAGACCACGCCTTCCAAATAACCGTGCTCAAGCCCTCTCTCGCCTCCACTCCTTGCAACGGACACTGAACAAAAATTCTGAAATGAAAGAACAGTTTGTTGCCTTTATGGAGAAGCTCTTTGAAAATGGACACGCTAAGGAAAGTCCCCCTGTCCCCAAGAATGCAGAGGGTTGGTACTTACCCAGTTTTGGGGTGTATCACCCCCAAAAGCCGGGTTCGACTCGAGTGCACAAGAAGAAGGTGGCATCTCCCTTAACAACGTCTTGCTTTCAGGCCCCGACATGAACAACTCCCTCCTTGGAGTACTGCTCAGGTTCAGAAAGGAGCTTGTTGCCCTAACCGCTGACATCCAACAAATGTTCTATGGGTTTTTGGGGAGGGAAGACCACAGAAATTACTTAAGGTTCCTCTGGCACAAGGATAACGATCTTAGTAAGGAGGCGGCAGAGTATAGAATGCGAGTCTATGTGTTTGGAAACAGCCCTCATCTCCCTCCCAAATGAAGCCAAAGCCATTGATCTGCTCAAGCGCACTCAAGCTTCACTGGCAGAATCAAATCTTAAACTGCATAAAATCGCCTCTAACAGTGTCGCAGTGATGCAAGCTTTCACACCTGGAGAACTGGCTGCGGGCCTAAAAGACTTGGGCCTTGATGAAGAAGTGCTTCCAGTACAAAGAAGCCTTGGTTTGTGCTGGAACACAGACTCTGACACTTTCACATTCAGAGTTGCAGTCAACGACAAGCCGTTCAGCCGCCGTGGAGTGCTATCCACCGCCAATAGCCTCTTGGACCCATTGGGCTTTTCTCGCACCAGTGACCATCAGGGGGCGAGCACTGCGACAACTTTCTGCTGACGTTCATGAATGGGACATTGAACTTCCTGCAGACAAGTTAAACAAGTGGGAAACATGGAAAGAATCACTGCAGGATTTGAGTAGCCTCCATCTTCCCCGCTCATACATGCAACAGACTCTACCCAGTGCCACATACACAGAGTTGTGTCTCTTTTCGGATGCTTCTAGCTGGGCTATAGGAGCAGTAGCTTATTTGAGGGTTGTCTTGACAGATGGGCAGTGTAGAGTTGGCTTTGTGCTCGGGAAAGCAAAGCTAGCCCATCAACCAGAGCCCACCCTACCCCGCCTCGAAATATGTGGCGCTGTGCTGGCCGTCGAGATGGCTGAACTGATCCTCATCGAGCTTGACCACAAGCCAGACGCAGTGAGGTTTTACTGTGACAGCAAAGTTGTCCTCGGCTATATACATAATAACTCTAAGCGATTCTTTGTGTATGTACACAATCGTGTTCACCGGATACGCAGGACAACTTCCCCCCAACAGTGGTATTATGTGCCTACGGATCAAAACCCAGCTGATCTGGCCACCAGGTCTGTGCCCGCGTACCAACAGTACAGCTCACCAACAGTATGTGGTTTACGGGGCCAGAGTTCCTTCACAAACCACTTCTGGCCGAAACAAATTAGTCCTTTAAGCTGGTGGATCCTGAAACAGGTGGAGAAATTAGTACCTCCACACCCTTCAACCAAGACATGCCGTGGCACACGGCATGTCAAAACCTGGAAGTTGGAGACATTGTGCTACTTAAACAGAGCCAATCACCCCGCAATGAGTGGCCAATGGGTTTGGTCACTTCTACCAGTCCAAGTGGTGATGGGAAGGTCCGCAAAGTCGAGGTCAGGACAACATCGCAAGACAAAATAAAGACATTCTTAATGCCCATCTCAGATGGGGTCTTACTCCTGGCAAAGGAAAGTCAAAGGTCAAGTTAGGAAAGTTAAGTCAAGTGGTTGCCAGACGGGGAGTGTTCTGCCCTGAATATGTTTTATATGTTAAAAGACAGTTAAATTGACTGTTGAAATGTTTTATTGTTGCAAAGGTATTGTGGAGCTTTAATTTTGAAAGCAACCTAGTTACAGGAAGCAGGAAGTAACAGTGTGAAGACATGATGGCATGTGTGTATCATCTCATGGCTGTTAATCCTTGAGTAATCCTTTGTGTGTATCCTTCAGAAAGCAATGACTGTAAGTGTTACACATTCTTTACATTGTAAGAAAGTAGCAGCGTAATGTGTTTGAGCCTGCAAGACAACTGTACCATCATATACTTACCTGTTATTTCATAGCAGTCCATCAAAGCATTTTTTGCATCTTTCTTTTCTAGTTTCACTCCGATTCAATGCTGCCATCCTGACTTACCTGCTGTTTAAGAAGTCAATAAAGGAGCAAGCACGCTCACTTCCTGGCTCTTGAAAAGGAGTTTGGCTGGCTGTTTATCTATGTCAACACTTTAGAAGTAAAACACAGAGAGAACAGTACAGTGCTTATCATGCTACACACTGCATTACAAGCCCCTGCCGACTAAAACATGAAGCAATTCAAGAGGAGGCATAGATAGAATTGCCTTGTGGTCAACTGTCATTTATGACAAGGTTTTAAATTGATTATTATTATTATTAGCTGGTCATGTTACAACCACAGCTGGAAATCATGGATTTTCTGATAAAGACTAGCAAGCCTTTTTGACAGACAAAACAGCAGAAACTATGTTAAGTGGGCTCGCTTGAGCCCACCCAAAAAAGGTCGAGCTTCGCCACTGCGTCCTGGCACTTAATGAACGCACTTACTGTATGTTGTAGGTTGACCTTATTCAGTTGAGAACCATTTGTTTTGGGTTTCATAAAATTGTTGCTGAACATTTCTGTTCCGATTTTGACAAAAAACGCCAAAGTTGTGAAAACTGGGGAATTCTATGTAAAATAAACCCTCGGACCTGCTCCTACGAGACCCCATGTGACGGTCCTTAACCCAGATAGCATATCTGGATAAAGCAGAGCGATACATTTTGCTACCAATATTGTTTTGGATGAGAGGAATGTTCACCAGTGTGTCATTCCTGTGTTCCTGGATTAATGTTGTGACTACTCACGTTGTGGTCTGATGTTGTTACGCATCGCCCTGGGAGGGAACGCCGATTCAAGATGTCTTGGCCAACGCGCTTCAGAGGAAGTGAAAGAAGAAAGCGAAGGGGAAACCCTAAGGAGGACATCTCGGGCTCAGAAGAGCTGCAGGGGGTGAGACCCACTGTCTGGGTCACAGGGTTCCTTACCACGGCCCTCCTGGAGATCCGACGTCCAGACTGGGATGGGGGATCCACTCCGGGGTGGGTGATCCACTCCTGAGAGGGGATCTCCTGCAGCTTAACATGAGACACTCTGGTTGACCTCAAACACACACACACACACACACACACACACACACACACACATGCACGCACACATATACACACACACATACACACACACGTACACAAATGCTTACACACACACACACACACACACACACATATACAGGGGGTGTGCATAACTGATAACAAGTACGCATGCGCGGCCATAACCGGGGATGAGTAACGTCACTTGTGTCACTACAGCGCTTTTGCGTAACTTGCGGGAGATCGGAAAAAAAAAACTAAACAACAAAATACATTGAGCAGCTACTTGTGCGTTCGCCACCTGCAAAGAAAAGGCAAATGGAGCCGGAGCAGAAGAAAATGTTTTTTTTTTCGAAATAGTGGCACCAAGATGTGCTGTGGCTCGAAACGAATGATAAGCGAAATGAAATGTGCGCTCATGTGCGCTGTCTGCGCTGTGCACACACTGGAGAACTGCGCAAAATCAGCTGATCGCAACGTTCCTTTCGTCAGATAATCAAAGTCGAGCTGTTGCAGTTTTATAAAAAAAAAAAAAAAAAAGGTGATGCAAAAAAAACCTCTGTGAAATTAAATTTCAGGGTAAATTTCATAAGATCCGATGTTACGTGTGGAGTTATGTCTGGGGTGTGTACCAAACACCATCTCCTGGTACTCAACTGAGTAACTCCATAAAGAAGTTATGTGCACCCCTGACTATACATGATATGCTGTGGGCCATACATCATAAATTATATACGAGACATTATCGGCGCTCAGACCTGGACTTTGTTACACGCTGCTTTCCCAGGTGCTTCCACCCACTCACACAACGCAGTGGCCGCTTTATTTCAATGTTTAACGAGGCCAAAATATATCATAAATCTCTCCATACTTGTAATAAGAGGCTAGTATTTGGTAACCAGTTGCAATGGTATTATCCCTTCCTGGCGGTTTGTCATCCAGAGTAGTGTGTGTGTGTGTGTATTTGTTCTTGGCATGCCCTTCAATGGCGCTATCATAATTTCATCATTTCACGGAAACGGCACAATGCAAAAAATCTTTTATTTTGGTTTTGGGATACTTGATTTCATTGACTTCATTTGAAGTACCCCCATCTGTCAAAGCTGTTGGTCATTTAACGGACTTGAGTGGGGTTTGTTTCCCACGAGACCATTATGTTAAACACAGAACAAACAACCGTTATACACTTCAACTGAACACCGGACACCAAGGCCTTCGGACGTAGAGGTAACACAGTCCTATAGAGACTATATTATTTATAATTAAATATATACTTTTGAATATACTCAATAGACTATACTGTGGTCTATAATATGTAGAGTCTATTGTGTATAGTCCATAGTGTACAGTATGCATTTATATATATTTGCCTTCACCTCGAGAGAGAGAGAGAGAGAGAGAGAGAGAGAGAGAGAGAGAGTGTGTGTGTTGGGGGGGGGCGAGGTGAACCATAATCACGGCTTATTTACATCTCCACACAGACACTGTCATCCATCAACCGCAGGTCTTGGCAAAAACAGGCCAGAGCCCTTAAAGTGCAGTTTAACTATGACACCGGCCCAACACTCGGACAGCCCGCAGGCGATGCATCAAGTGACACTTCATCACTCCTCTTCTCCACCTCCATTGGATGGGAGCGCTGATTCACTGCCAGCGCCATCCCCCTGCCGACAGCCTCCCAGTGTGGGCTGCACACTTAAACCCACTCCAGCACATCAGCGGATCCCAGCACACCGACATGGCTCCCACCACCTAGCATAAATAACTTCTAAGCTGCCACGGGGAAGATCAAGAGAGTCGGAGAGCAGGAGGGAAGGAGCAGAAGAAGAGGGATTCGTTTGTTATTAAAAGTTTATTTGATGTCTCAAAAAGTGAATCACAACTCATAGCCGCGTTGTTTCTTTACGGGGTGACGGGAAGAAGGCGTCGTGCGTGGGCCGTGGGTACGGTGGGTTCAGCCAGCACCTGGTGGCGCCCTGCCGGAGCGTCAGAGGAACAGCGCTGCGGTTGACATCGCTCTGGGAGAAAGTGTTTATAATTAGGAGGCATGTGGTGTGGTTCCTCTCGGCTGTCAGCCAATGGAAGGACTTTGTCGGCTCACTAATTAGGCGGCGAGTGCGTATCACAGCTGCTGCTGACTCCTGACTTGTGCTCGGGTCATCTGACACTCTCTATCCGAGTTGCACACACGGACGTGGAAAAATAGACCATGTAATGGGGGATAGGGCGGTACTTCATCATCCAACACGGGAAATCCCGAATGATCTATTTACAAATGTGAGCCAACTTCTTAATGTACAGACTGTTGCATCTTTTCCTTCGCCTTCTAAAGTTGAGCTTTTCAAAGATAATGAAGCCTGAGCTCAAACTCCTCCGACTCATTTCAACCTCTTTTCTTCATATCCAGAGGTGTCCGCCATCTTCAAGTCGACAACGTCAGCCCGCTATTCCTTCAGGGAGCCGTATGAGCAGAGCCGGAACGCCAGTGCCCTGTCGTCCTCCATCTACAGCGAGGTCACGCTGCGGGGAGAAAACATCTCCTTGAGCTTCAGGACCAGGCAGAGCCCCGCTCTACTGCTCTACGTGTCCTCCTACTACCAGGAGCATCTGGCCCTGCTCATCAACAAGCACGGTGAGGGGGGCTTTTACTTTGAAAGAGGGGCTTTTACTTTGACGAGGGGGGCTAAAAGCACAATTCTAGAGGCTCAGAGGCTATACTTTGTATTGTCACAGCAGTATGTCGTCTGATGGCTGGAACAATTGAAAGTTGTACACTTTCAGTTGTGCGATAACCTTTTGTTGTTGGACAGTCCGTTGTTAGCGACTTTGAATTAAATTAGAAGCTATGGTTTGCCTGATTAGTTGTGAATGTAATGAATGCAGATTGAAGTGAGGAGAAAGGCCATATGCTAGACTAGTGTAAGTCCAGCAACCAAACTCCCATCTCTGTCTGTACTTCAGGATTACAAGCCTACTTTTTCGGCATCGGATCAGCGGGGTTCAAATTAATATTGTGTCTTCCTAGTGTTGTTGCAGAACAAACAACAGGCTAAAATATTCATAATTATTGTCCATTTTAAGAGGATTATTACATTCACAGTGTTTGAAGGAATAATTATTATGGGGTTCCCGATAATTTCACTTTGAAGACGCAAAGATGCAAGTTTGGTTAAAGCAAGGTTATATAAATAAGTGTTTTTTTTCTGAACCAAACCTCTGCTCTGTAATTCTCCAAGAATTATACAACTTTAATTAGGTTTAGTCTCCTATTGTTGATGGTGAATTAACGGTAATCCTCTTAATTCTAAAACCTTTGTTATTACAGCAGCAGCTACTTTGTAACGGGCTATGATTATAATGCAAGTCAAGGACATGTTCAGCCAGGAGAATGTACTTTCGGAACAAAAATACACTTGAATGGGTGGTGCTTGAGATGAAATGGTCCTCAAGCTGATGGGGTTAACATGTTAGTACAAGTAGACTCACAGTATGTACAACTAGTACTAGTAAAGAGACAGTATATACAGCATAGTACCAGTGAAGGGCCAGCATGTACAACATAGTATTAGTAAAGTAGCAGTATAGACAGCATAGTATTAGTAAAGTAGCAGTATGTAAAGCATAGTATAAGTAAAATAGCGGTATAGACAGAATAGTATTAGTAAAGAAGCGGTATGTAAAGAATAGTATTAATAAAGAGGCAGTATTACAGCAGAGTATTTGAAAAGTAGCAATATGTAAAGCACAGTATTAGTAAAGTAGCGGTACATAAAGTATTAGTAAAGTAGCGATATGGCCAGCCCAGTATTAGTAAAGAAGCAGTATTACAGCAGAGTATTAGTAAGGTAGGGGTGTGTACAGCATAGTATTAGTGAAGCAGCAGTACTGGGCGCAGAGTGCCCGTGCAGGGCCAGTGTGTGACGGTGTGTGTTGTGGTGTGTGCAGATAAGCTGGAGGTGCGCTACAAGCTGGACGGGGCCCGAGACGCTGAGGTGCTGAGGAGCAGAGTGAGGAGCCTGGCCGACGGACAGCTGCACACCCTCGTCCTGCACAGACACGCGGACGCTGTGGCAGTGCAGGTAACACACACACACACACACACACAGACAGACACACGTTCATGCAGTCACACATACACACACACACACACACGTGCACACACACACACACAT
>OOFH01117144.1:0-10903 GCA_900323355.1 Merlangius merlangus | reverse complement strand
TTAACTGCGTGTAAAGAGGAAAAGTGTAAGAAAAAGGACGATTTTTTTTTCCGGATTATTATTTTCGGGAAAATATTATTTTCCTTTGTTTCACCTGGCATATTAATAATTTGGGTCATAATAATTGGCGACCCCACGGAAGTTTTTCGGGACCCCATTTGGGGTCGCGACCCCTAGTTTAAGAATCACTGCTATAGATCACTGGAAGAATTTATCATTTCAAAACTAACACCATTAACTCACAGCTTTACACATTCCTTTTCACCATAAAGCAATTAACACAGCTAGCAACATCACTAACCTATCAACAGACCGCAACATCAACAGTGAAGAAAATGCATAACCTAACGTCAAAACTACAATCTGCCCGCAGCCCCAGCAACGGGCCTCACATCCCCTCCCCCGCATCAGTCACGGCACGCCAAGTGCAGCGACACCACGCGCCCACTAGGCAGTTAGCAAGCAGCATTAGCTGCGGCCAGTTAGCGGCTTATAACGTTCTTTTCTCACCCAAAAACACAATTCAAATTCAAATGTTTACCCGAGGAGACTCACCAAGGGTTTCGATTTACTGCACAGGCTTTTCGGGACTTTTAGTGGCGGGGAAATCTCTGTTCTTTAGGTTACTATTAAAAAACGGTAGTCTATCGTCGAATCTCATCTGTGGCTCGTCCCGAAAAGGACGAATCTGCGTAGGCCAAACTGCTATCTGCTGACGCTGAAAAGAGGCGGGTCTAATTTCTGATTGGCTAACTAAGCCAAACCAGTTGCCATGCGACTTTGTTGAGTTACAGGTGGTTTAACAAATCACACCATACTATTTAGATTCAATAATTTAAATGCATTCATTTGCAATATTTTCCCTATCTCATTCTGTGGCACTATTTAGAACGACAATACACAAGCCATGTATTTCTTACTGGTTAGTAACAAACTTTTAAAAGGGGTTGTGATTTAAATCGAATTAAATGAAACGGTGTCATGTAACCCTGGGTTACATCAACATCACAACATTGTGTAGCCTAGACCTAGCAAGGATACTGATATTTTGATGCTCGCTTCTGCTTTTATGAGTTTGCTTAGATATGTATATCTAAATATATCGAGACCTGACATTTACAAACTTAATTTCATCATCAGTTTGAGGAACTACAGTAACACGGTTATGTACTTACGAAATGAAGTCGTTTTGCTTAGCTTCGACTCTTCCAACAGGAGAAATCGTGGCTCCTTTCTCCAAGAGTAGTCATTGAGCTCTCATTTACCGAGCAGCAGCAGCACGTTGTTTGGGTGTGCCGCTCAAATTTAGCCGTGTAGAACGATGCGTCGCATTAGTTCCGTAAAATTAGTAAAATCATAATTGTTTTATTTGGTCAGCACGGGGGGGGCACAGGGGGGGGCAGGGACATGTCTACAGGGGCACTGGCCCCCGTAGGCCCCCGTGTAGAACCGCCATTGTTTGTATAGCAATTTAATAACGGACAGTACAATTTAGATGATGTCAATATAATTAACCCTCAAACATTTAATTATTTTTTACCCATTGGCCTTAAATTACTCAGCGGTCCAAGAAGGCAGTTTGCAATCGTGACGCTCCTCCCTTTGAGGTTCCACGTATTCTCCGCCCTGCGTTTCCACCGCGCTGCGCGTTCCTCCCTTTAATCAGCAGCACCTCGAGTTCCATGGGGACCGGAGTGGAAAGTCAGACCGGTGACATCGCTGTTAAACTTGCGAAACGTTATCTCGATGATGCACCCATGATTTGTCGACGAGGTTTACATTCATGGACTTTTCACTAAAGGCAATATTGCGTCACCGATTTGCTACTTACAAATGATGTACGCGTAAAGTTCCCATAGCCCTGAAGTTAGGCCTATTGATGAGTGGTACGGTGATGTTCTATTTCTTTTTTCGGATGATGGCTCAGACGCTCCCCATTATCTCATTCCTTGGCATTATTTTGGAGATTACCGTTGCCATTGGTAAGTGATTCAAACAGATTCTATGAAATTACTGTCAAAACAATGACGATAGAAAACGTATGTTAATAGACTTTTGAATTTAGATGTAATTGACCTAGCAGTATGCTATAATATATAGGCTATTGTCTGTAATGATGGTATGTGAAATGCATGTATATTTTCTGGCTATATTCACATATAGCCCTTTTAATGTAAACATAACATTAGTCATTGTTTTTTAATTTAGAAAGCTTAATAAACCTTAATAATCTAAAGTAAAGGATTGTGAACACGATGCATTATTGTGTGTTGGATTTAATGATGTTATAACCATTAATGAAACAGGATGAGGTCGGTCACTCACTTGAAAAAGCATTGTCCATTGTTTTGTCAATCAACAGTTATGATGTAATATTGGACTTATAGAAATAAATTAAGTATATAGTCTCACAATTGTTACATTTCTGTATTCAATGAGAAATATCCATCAAGGGATCACAATTTAGGCAATGGTATAAATTAATACTATTGACCAATTGATTGATCAACATGGCAATAGCTATGTTCCAAAGATGGAATATCCTCTGAAGCTTTTCAAGGGGAAAGGGTGGAGTGGGAGGGTTCTGGGCTTGTATCCTCTGGAACAGGAACCCCACCTATTCTCCATAGTGCTGGACTATTCAGCAGCTTGACCCTTCCCATCTCACACGGCTTCCTGTTTTGACACAGCTCCGCCATTTGCTGCGGCAGTGGAACAAAATAAATGGACCACCATTTAAATAACACCCAGCCCAGAGCAGCATTTCTTTTCTGAACCATATCCTCCCATCTTTGGATAATTTTGTGAAAGACCTTGAATTGTCTTTTTGATGCACACGTAGGGAGATTGTTACATTACAGTAAAATGCCATCAGTCAGCATTGCGTGCCTGTTTGAAAAACAAAAGCTCATTAGATCTTTGGACCAGAAAAAAACAATAAATTGATTAGCTTGTGGATGAGCTTTTTTTTATTCGTGGGAAACTTTGTAGTTTGTTTGTGTGATAAATAGCAGCAGCAGTGACAAAGGGAAGGTAAAAGGGCTTTGTATTTCCATGGGAATGTTGTTGAATAACAGGAGTTGGATCATTGTGTTCATTCTGCTACATTCTAATCGATTCTTTCAGCTTTAGAACTGCGCTTCATGCCCGAGCCCCCAATACTGAGCCCCACTGGGATCCAAAAGATTAACAAATCTGACCATCTGGAGCTCACCTGCAGGTATAGGTCAAAAATATTTTGAAAAAATCTAATTGCAATACTTTACTACAATTCCATCATCAATCATCCATTATCGATCATCCATAAATGAATGTGTGTATGTGTGCCTGGGTAAATGCGTGCCTGCATGTTTATTCATAATGCCCCACACATTATAAATATACAATTTGGCCATGTTGCCCATTAAGTAGTAAGCATACTCAATTATGCCATCAAATCATAGTTAAGCTTCAAGGTCTTTCAAGTATCTTCAAGGTCCTTGAAGAATAACTTTTAAGAGATATTTTTTCTATATAATAAAGACCTTTGTGATAAATTTTCCTGAAGGAACTGAGTATCAAAAATATGATCAGATTAGCAATAAACCACTAAGATACATATGTAGCAGACAGTATTTGTAACAATAGGAAACACTTTAACCCAAAGGCTTGCTAAATAAATTCTGATAGTGCTGTGAATCGTGTGCTGTGAAACAGTGAAGTGGAATGTTCAGAAAATACTGTTCTTGAGACTCATTACTTTTGCATTGGCTTTCAGTCCATGATGAACTTAACTGAAATTTGAAGTTTAGTTGATAAAACAGATGTATTGTCTGCCTTCTCATTGGTACGATAACTAAAAATGGCTGAACTCGCTAAAAGGGATTCAATTGTATGGTGAAAGTGTTACAGGGCGCCGCCATGTTGGATTTCACCGCTCAGCTACGTCACTGGCATGGTAACCTAGCTCCTACTCTGTGGCTCTAGCAGCCATAGCAGGTAATGAGTCAGGCTCTGAGGCTCGCTGAAATGGCTACAAAAAAGCAAACAACCAGGACTACAGGGGGATCATCTTATTGCATTGCCCCTGGCTGCAGTAATGAATTATATAGGGCCAAGGCAGCTGGGGTAATCATACATTTCCACAGGCTACCTTTGAATAGGAAACTCGCCCTCAATACATGGCTGGCAGCCTTAAAACTGACTAACCAAGTTCCAGATGTTTGCCGACTAGCCGATTGCTGATGCAGAGGGAGTTAAACTTGAAGAAGTAGTTTCATAGTAAGATGTAGGCTATCTGTGCAATATCCATCTGTGCAATATCCATCAACATCCACCAGAAAGTAAACCTCCAACATCCACCTAAAGTAAACGTGCCACTCGTGATTCCGCCTCGCATCTATGCTCATCCGCGGGTGTATTTCCCAAAGCGCAGGCTGGATGCGCACAGGCTTGATGTGCTCCACTTTTTTTTGTGGAGAACCAGCGCCTTGAATATGTACTACAACGGTTGTACAGCTCGTTGCGTTGCCTCCGTCTTTACGGAGATATTCTTGAAATGCATCGAAGGAAAACGGAGGGGGAAGGATCGTTTTCGCCTTGTTACTTGGTTGCTATTTACGGGGCGCTCCAGTGTCTCCGCTCGAACGTCCCTTAGAGAGAGCATGGCCACTTCCAAAACCTCTCTCTTGCCGCACAGCATCCAAAATGCCCTATGCATGGTTATGTAACTTAATCCCAGCATTAGATGGTCAAGGTTGACCGGGACCTCTCGGTAGCAGACCGATTCAATGGCAGTGGCCATGCTCCGGCAGCACCCCAGTCACAGCAGTACACGCAAACCAGTCACACCCACACGATCCGAAGGTGGAGCGGGAGCCTGAAATTGATCCCTCTCCACCGGGCATGCCCCTCACAGGCTCAAACGTGTAACTAGCCATATTAAAATCACTATTTTCCCCCGTGGAGTGTAGAAGACGTTTGCGTGTCCGCAGCAACGACCTAGTCCTCTCTAATACTAAAAGTTGCATTTTCTTTTGTTGCCTACATTGATTTTTTAAAATATTTTTTTAGTGACATTTTTTATCATAATGGTCATAACTAACACATTATCAATGTTGATTATTTCAGTTCAGTTCATCTTTAAGGTCAAGGAACAGCCTACTTAAAATGTACATTCAAGTTTCTTGCAATAGGTCGGATTCAGAGCATGAATTATGCCCATCAGCAAAGCACAGCACATTGGGATATTCCAACCAGGAATTTGGTTCCCTTGACCAAGGTGTTTCCCATCTTGTTGTCAGATCCTCGGGTAGACCGGTCAGTGCTGATGGTAATCTCAAGGCCTGCATTAGTCTCCTCTGTTTCCTTGTAAAGCAAAATAAAATAAATTATGAATTGGTTGGTTACTGAAAACTTTAAAGTACGGTAACTTTTAAGTGAATTCAGTTAGGCCATTATTTATTGTATTTTATTTTCAATACACAAAGAAACCTACTTAATAGGTTTCAGCAATAAGAATGAGATAACATATGATCATTATATCAATGTAACATACACGCGATAGTAGTACGATTGCATTGTTTTTCTTTTATCGCACAACATAAAAAGCATGTTCTATGACTACTAAAATCGAAACAGAAAAATTGTATTTTTTTAATAAACTCCCGGTATGCTAACTAAACTGTTGATTCTTCGTTTTATGTTTAGGGACCCTAAGTCAAGTTAACTCGCTCCACTAAACTTGCGCCCTGGGAGGCGTGTCGGGAAAAGGCAGAGGCGTTTTCCGGCGCAAATGATACATTGTGCTATCTTACAGATCGATATAGCAGTTGCGCAACTGACTGAAAAATACAGACGAAGTGCACAAGTGGATAGCGCAGTTGATGTTGCTATTTTGACGTACCATGGCATGTCTGAACTGCAACGTAAGCTTACACACCAGTAGGCTTTACCAATGGCGGTGGCCGGGGTGGCACTGGACACCCCTGAAATCTAATTGGCCACCCCGGGAGCCACCCTAAAATTGAATTCGCTACCGGCGGCGCCTTTTTCAAATCGGCGAGGAAGAGAGAATATTTCCCACAGCTCACAAGTCATGCGAGAGACTGCGGCGATTGGCGAAAGCACCATATTGAAGTAAGTTTTAAGGTTTAGCATCAGGTTTGTGTTTCCAGAACAACTTTTACGAAAGTTGAGTCACTGTGTAGATGCATGTTGTCAAATTGGCTCCATAACAGACAGTTAATCAGATAAGAGAGAGTCGTAAGTTACAGTGTTTAGTGTGTTTAGCTAATGTGGGTTACTAGTACAGATGTCAGTGGAGGACAATTCCGGTATTTTGAATATTGAGCCCCCTTTCTGGTTTGTCTAGGATGAAATAGAGTGGTTGACAGACACCGAAATTTTGACTATTGGTCCTGTCTCAGGTATTTGGGTCATTTCGAATCACTCCTGCCTGCTTCACAATGGCTGGCTACGGGCGTTCACAAATCTGTCCTTAAAACAACCCTAAACATTATTTTTCAGAAATGTGTTCTGTGGTGTTCGTTGACGTTCCAAATCAAGTATCGTAGTGAAATACAGTTTCTGTCGTGTTTTATTTGGCATTTTGTAAATCCATTGATTTCAGTTGGAAGACTCGTTGCTCTTTGACCGATAACGGAAAGGGGGGCTGGTTGTAGTCTTTTCGCTCGGTTCTACGTCTCAAAAATATGTCAATGTTCCAAATACCGCAATTGTCCTCAGTTAGATTTTCATACTTGAACTCAAAACGATTTGTTTTTATTATCAATCTTTTAACGTTACTCAAAAGACTACCACAATTTGCAGATCTGTTTGCTATAGTAAAGCTGTAAGAAATTATAGCTACTTACTGCAGAAAAGGGCTAGCCATTATATAGTAACTTAGGCTTGTCGTTGATTTTAAGGTACAGTTTTGATAATGGAGATTTGTAATTAAGATTGAGATTGGACTAAAATGTCAGTAACTTCATGCTTAGATGTAACCATAAACTTCTTATTTTTGCATAGGGTTAATTAAACAATCATGAAAAGAAAGGGAAAGGTATCAGACTTCTTTTTAAAGAAGAATAATCAGGCAGCTCAGGTGCAAACAGATCTCAGCCCTTGCATCCCCACCGTACCCCAGAGCAGCTCCCTATCTGAGGCTTGTCGGAGTCATTGTGGCCAGACTTCACAAGGACCCAGTCTACCACCACCAGGTCAGAGTGTCAGTCACATGCCCGGTTCAGAATTTAAGTTTAGCTTCAGCTCTTTACAATAGATGATTTTGGCAGATTAAGCCTCACTTAAAAATGTTGGTTGTTGATTCATGTGTGTTCTTGTTTTGATGGCTGGGGCATTTTTATTGTGATTATACACTAATGGTTCTTGTGTTGTCTTCATTTAATAGATTTATCAAAGGATGATACAGATACCTCTGGCTCTGAGCATGACAGTGAGCCAGAGCTGCCAAGAGATGTCATCAAGCCCCTCTCAACTGCATCAAGCACCAGATACGCTGTTCCGAAAGGACCTTATGGGAGCCCTATATTTTAAATTTACACATTTTAGTTAGCAGCTGTCAGTATCTAATCTTGTGGATCCCTTAATTATACATTCCCATAGAGATATGACACATTATTTACTGTATTTTCCAGACACTTCAAGATCCAGAGAAGAGGGTCCTGTAAAGCCGTGCTTGAAAACATTTCCCAGAACTCAGCATGGTACTAGGAAAAGGGCTTTTAACAGCTCCTAGTATAAGGACAATTCATGGCTTGAATATTCTGTAAATCAAGATTCGACTTATTGTTTCGCCTGTAGGCCTTTTTCTCTGCCCAATACACTTGAATCTGCCTTCACATCCCAGTCAGGCTTTTGTAACTGGAAAAAGGCGCTATTTAAAGATTCTGAGTTTAAGCTCCATTGGAAGGCAGTGAATCATATGAATGCTATGTATGCTTGGAATCAGCATAAAAGGCAATTGACAGCAACTCATCAAAGTTATATGTCATAAATGAGGACCGGAAAAAGAAAGTGCCGAAAACTGTATTACTTTAAAACAATTGCAGATGTGCAATATATAGCGCAAAGAGGTCATCGAGAGTCTGATGACTCCCACAACAGGGGTCATTTTTTTTGACAATTTTAGAAGAAATAGCAAAGCATGACCCTATCATAGAGAAAAGGATGAACGCATGTGGCAAAGTACACAAGCCACCAAACCCACAACGAAGTTCTTGAGGGCTTAGCTGAGATGGTACGAATTGAAATAATAAGAGAAGTAAAAGAAATTGACGTTTTTAGTGTAATTGCAGATGAAACCAAAGATTTAAAGAAAAAAGAACCAATGTCTGTAGCTGTGAGGTACTATTACAACGGGCCATCCACGAAAGCTTTTCACACTTTCAGTCAGCTGAAAGCTTAAATGCAGCAGGTCTCACAGAAATTATAATTGATTGCCTTGATGGTCCGGACTGCAAAAATAATCTTGTGGGGCAAGGGTATGACGGTGCATCCGTCATGAGCGGAAAGCATTCTGGTGTGTCTGCGCAGATTAAAAACAGTGCAAGATTTGCATTTTATGTGCACTGTAATGCACAGTGTTTGAATTTGGTTCTTGTCGATGCTGTAAAATCAGTGCCTGAGGCCGTTAACTTTTTTGCTCTCCTGCAGAAGCTTTATAACTTTGTATCTGGCTCGTACGTTCATCTCAAGTGGCTTGCAGTTCAGAATGAGCTGTATCCACAGCAGCAGCCCAGGGAACTACAGAAGCTTACAGATGTAAGGTGGGCATGCAGATACATGGTATGCCGTAATCTGAGGGACAGGCTTCCAGCAGTTCTGAGACTGCTACAGGCTATCACACTTAAAAATAGTGGTGATAGATCAGTGGAGGCAAAGGGCCTTCTCTCTCAGATAGATTTACACTTCATTGGTTACCTTTTGTAAAGTGCTTGGTGATGCCAAATGTCTTTCTGACATGCCCCAATCCAGCTCTCTTGACCTAGCAAGGGCTGTGGATCTAGTAGGTGCCCTTACAGACACATTACAGGACTACAGAAGTGAGGGTTCCTTCGGAGAACTATGAAAAGATGTTGAAGAGATTGCAGAGCACTGCAAAATAAGTGTACAAACAATGTGCAAAAGACAGTCTAAAACAAGCTCAAGTGACTCATTGATGATGAGCACTGTAGGACAGAGAAATGGTGACCAAAGTGATTGTGAGAGCTTCCAAAGAGCTATCTTTTATCAGGTGCTTGACTGTCTCACAGCAGAGCTGCAGAGGCGGTTTTCAAAAAAGAATTGCAAGATAATGCAAGGGGTCCAGTCCCTCAACCCAAAGAGTACAACATTCTTGAATGAGGAGCCTCTGTTAGCCTTTGCTCAGACCTTTGAGTCCGATTTAGAGAACCTCAAACATGAGGTTAATCAAACCAAGTGGCTTCTTGATAGTGGGGAGAAAAGTGGAATGGACAGACCGTCTACTCTCCTTAACTTTGTTGTGTTTCTAGAACCTTCTATAGAAGTCTTCCATGAGCTATTTCGACTTTGTAAGATTCCTGTTGTTACACCAGTCAGCAGTGCTTCTTGCGAGAGAAGCTTCTCAGATTAAATCCCACCTTAGGACAACTATGGCTGATGAAAGGTTAAGGCACCTTGGAGTTCTCAGTGTTGAGTCAAGGAGAGCACGCTCCCTCAACATGGATGAGTTTGTGAAACATTTTGCCAGTTCTCACCAGAACCACAGAATTATATTATTTTAAATCCACCTAGGATCATTCGGCACTTTGGCGGTCCCTCTGTTCATGATTAAGACCTGCACTTTGTACTCTGACATTCTATAATTATAAATCCAAAGTGTATCATAAGTTTGTAATATTGGTGGGGACCACAATTATTTTTGTTTTTCAAGTCCATTTCTGCTTGATAATATTTTGTGCAGGCGTATCTTGTGTTTTGAGTCAGACCGAAAAAATATATATTGTTTGACTTGGGGGGGGTGTGGGGGGTCAGAGAGGTCTGTACAAGTGTTTTTTTGTAAATTTACTTCCAGAAATAAACGATGCAAAGTATGTCACACACAAATGCTATCTTATCTCCTTTGTTGCTTGAGGTTTATTTTTCGAAAATATTTTTTGAGATGTTCAACACTGATTGTGTGTGTGTGTGTGTGTGTGTGTGTGTGTGTGTGTGTGTGTGTGTGTGTGTGTGTGTGTGTGTGTGTGTGTGTGTGTGTGTGTGTGTGTGTGTGTGTGAGAGAGAGAGAGAAATTGAGCTGCAGAGACACTGGATATTCATAGTATATTAAAGAATTCTAGGGAAGTAACCCTAGTGGACCACAATATCTGACATGTTGTTGAACCCAGTTCTACCTCTAATCAGCAATCATAGGATTCATTCATGCTCCTTAGACGCCATGTTAGCGGTACACACACATTTTCTGTCATGGTCTATGGACCCCCTGAAGTAGCCTGGGCCACCCCCTGGCCACCCCATGTATAAAACTCTAGTTCCGCCACAGGGCTATACACTGCACAGCAAACATGCAAACGATTAGCCTAATTGAAATATTATGATGAAGATGTGGAAACAATTCTTTTCCTTAGGGGCTGCTTGAATGAACACTAGGCTTTGCCATAATAATATAATAATATAAATATTAATAATAATAACAATAACAATAATACTAATAACAATAATAATAATAATAATAATAATAATAATAATAATAATAATAACAATAATTTCAAGCAAAGTATATCCAAGCCTTACAAAACAAAATCTTGTTTCGGGGTGAATTATAACGTTGGCTAAATTATTTGGGAAAGAACAGCTGATACGGCAGTAAGAAGTTGTAGGCTACTATTAAAACAATGCAGCTGCACACACCTTACAGCAAACACACGTTTTCTTGACA
>OOFH01117143.1:0-12667 GCA_900323355.1 Merlangius merlangus | reverse complement strand
TACTAGTGGCTATGTGAGGGTAATACAGCTTGTGTGTTTGAATCTGCTTCCTAGAGGTTATGTGGGGGCAACTTATATTTTAAAATACCTAACAAACCTCAGGCTGGTTTAGGGGGGTGGGCTTGAAAGGGTTGGGATATGACGTAGGGTCTAAGGCCCCGTCCACACGAAGCCGATTTCATGGCGAAACCGCAAAGGTCTTGTACGGTTCGGCCTTCCGTCCACACGAAGCCGGCGAATCCGCTGACCGAAACCGCAAACTTCTGAAACCACCCTCGGAGGTGGTTTCAAATCTACCCGGTTTCGTTTTGGATTCGTGTGGACGCCTGAAACCGACTGAAACCGTAAACCATGACGTCATCGCCCCACCCCTCGACCCTCTAGCCAATGACTGTTAAGCCCGCGGAGTCTCAGAACTCAACAACAATGATAATGGCGGACTACAGGCTTGTAATCGTTCTGCAGCATATAATTTCCCTTGTTGGGTTGCCAAGCCATTATTTATTGAGAATCCGCGACCGAAATGAAAGAAAAATTATGACGGACGGACTAATGCGCATGCTCGCCTCTTCTTCTTATTTATTTTTCTTCTGGATTTCTGTAGCAGAAGCAGCGCCCCTTATGGGCCTGGAATGTGTAGCGTTTCTACAGATCTACCCGGTTTCGCTTTACTCCGTCTTTACGGAGATACTGCGAAACCGGATAGATCGAAACCGTAACGGTTTCGCCCGTTTCGGCTTCGTGTGGACGGGGCCTTAGTTTGTGGTTAGTTGTGTCCTGTGTGTTACCTGCATCAACCACATCACCCACGTCACCCGTGTTCTCGGTGTTCTTTGCCATTCATTGCCTTTTGCGTTAATAAATTATCCTTTTATTGTCTGCTATTGGGGCCTACCTGCCTGCCCGCCACCCGCTAACTGTGAATGATCTGACCGTCATTGGACCCAGCGGACGCGTTTTGTTTTGCTCGCATTGGAGGGTGTGTTAGGGCATACGTGCAGCGCTGTCGCTTCATGGCCCGGGTTGGAGGGTGCCTTACCTGAGTGGGCAGTCAAGCTTCTCAACCCCTTAGTTTTTTTTGCCTGAGAGCTATATGCCACTGCCACCGGACTTTGGCGATCGTGTAAAGCCTCCACGCTCCAGAGGGCCCTCCAGAGGGTCCCGCCTTCTAAACCTTCCAGAAGGGGCCTGCCCTCTACCTTGCCTTCCAGAGGGGTCCCGCCTTCCAGACCTTCCAGAAGGGGTCTGCCCTCTACCTCGTCTTCGCCTGACACCCCTCTGTTCTGCACCATTCCAGTTCCCTGGCCAACCAGTCATCCCGTGCTCTGCCCCAGTCAGAATTTTTTGGGTTCTTTCCTCCTGGCTCCCCCCCACCCAGCCTATTTGGGTTTGACTTTTTTTTTGCATGTCGTGGGTCACCTGGTAGTGGACCCTTAAGGGGGGGGATACTGTCATGGTCTGTCTGTTTCCTTATCTTGTTTTGGTGTGTTTCCTGTTTTGCTTTGGTATCTGTCTTGTTTCTCCCCACGTTAGGTTTCCCTCCTGTGTGATTACTGCTCCCTCCCCTAATGTGTTACTCGTTGCGTGCCCTGTGTGTGTTTGCTATTTAAGCCCTTGTTTTTCATTTGTTCCTT
This sequence comes from Merlangius merlangus, assembly GCA_900323355.1. NCBI lineage: Eukaryota > Metazoa > Chordata > Actinopteri > Gadiformes > Gadidae > Merlangius > Merlangius merlangus. Next base: position 11,033 of record OOFH01117143.1, on the reverse strand, counting down.
GTCGGATCATTTTAGTTTGTGGTGAGTTGTGTCCTGTGTGTCACCCGTGTCCCCCGCGTCACCCGTGTCCCCCGCATCACCCGTGTCCCCCGCGTCACCCGTGTTCCCCGCGTCACCCGTGTTCCCCGCGTCACCCGTGTTCTTGGTGTTCCTTGCCTTTTGCGTTAATAAATTATCCTTTTATTGAACTGTCTGCTATTGGGTCCTACCTGCCTGCCTGCCACCCGTAACACAATCCTGCCATGTGTCTAAAGCAATGTTTAAATAAATAAATTGTTTCCAATGCAGCCATTGTTTTCAGCCTACATGTTATTTGGTACCATCTACGACCATGATGTTGGGCTGCACAAACCTTTCAGCTTCCTGTGAGCAGCCACAGTTAGTGAGGTCAAATCTCCTCATGCCCATACATTTTAGCACAAGTATCCTTCCCGGCCATCTGCTGGGATATGTGATTCTACGTCTTCTGATATTTGTTTATTTGCCTATTCTTTTGCATTAGGCTCAAACCTTTAGCTCGTAAAACACATTTTGGTTATTGGTTATTCTAAGTCCCTTGAAGGCTTGGTGGTCATTCAGTCAGAGGAGGACCAGCCAGGATGTTCTACTGGGCCCTGCTGTTACATCTCAGTAAGTCTTTCTTGTGACTATTAAAATACCTTTTCAACCACACTCTGAAGAATGTAAAACAATAATTGTATTAGCCTGATTATTTATTCAGCTATCTAACGTGTCAGCCATACAGAGATTATTTGTCTGTTCAGTTGATCTTCCAATTGTTAAGTGATTCAACCTGAGCTCTTAAAGTTATTAAAAATGTTGGTTGTTCCAGAGGTTTATCGTTGTCAAAGACTTGCATGTTTTGATGAATTCATACATGCATCCATCCATATATACATGAATGCATCGAAACAATATATGTACACACACACCCAAACACACTTGCATGCATATGCTACATCGATTAGTAATCTTTTAGTGCTTGGTTAATTGACCACTTAAAAATGAAAAGGCAGCAACTGAATATTCCACCTCCATATTTGTTTTATTTCTACTCAGGTTTGCTTGTCATCCTCTCACATGGTGAATACCTTGATGGTAAGGCTGTTTCATTGATTCATTTGAATGTGATTATCATGAATCTGTTCCATATTGTTGACACCATCACATCAATGCATCCAGGATCCTGCAACGGCTACACCAACCTGACGGATCCATGGCGCAACCGCGCCTTTGAAAGAACTGACTGGCCCGGCAATCCCAAAAATGACATACTGTTACACAACAAGTGGTGGAGATTCACAGGGATTGGTGGAGATAGAGCCAGTGACAGTTGTCAACATTATGCGGGTGGCTTCATATACCCAAGGGATATGGTGGTGAATTATCCAGTCAATGAATCCCTGACACCAACAAAGGGATCAGCAGGCGCATACACGCCTCAATCATGTCAATGGGATGTCATTTCTATTGACTGGGTGATCTGTCCGGGAGGCTTCCATGTCTTCAGACCGCTTGCTGCTGGGCATACGCAAACTGGATTCGCTACCTGTGAGAATATAAATTTCTATGTTTAAATTTCTCCCTTCACTATATACAGTACAATGTCAAAATAATTTTTAATAACATTTTTAACAACCGTGTGTGTGTACTCTCATTCAGATCATTCTAAGTGTGGTCCAGACTCCTGCGGCCCCCTTGCTGAATGTACCAGTACCCCTGTGGGAGGCTGTGTTTGTGTCTCTGGGTATGAAATCCCCCCAAAGCACCTTCCTGTTGATGGTTCCTATGGCTGTGTTGGTGAGCTCCATTGGTCTCTATTTAGTTTAGTTTATTGTGTTGAAGCTAAGCTTGATTAAGATTGTTTTACTTTAGCTTATCTTATCTTAGTTTACTTATCCATAGCAGTTTTAGATCTGCACTTAATATTAATAACAGTAATTATTAATATTGTTAATTATGATGGTGATGATGATGATACTTTATAGTGTGTAGTTGTGTAACCGATGCCTGTTGAATGTCTGCAGACATCGATGAGTGTGTCAAAACTTCTGATATCTGCGGCCCAGCCTCCATATGCACCAACCTCAATGGAACGTACAACTGTACCTGTCTGCCAGGATTCAACAACACTAATTCAGCAGAGAAACTAGGAACCACTCCCTCCTGTGAAGGTAGTACGAGATCCTCCTCCTTGCCCTGTGGCTATATGAAATTCTGATATTATAATAATGGCATGAATAGAGTTGAAAATGATTCTCTAACACAGTGGCCGGGGTAGGGTTCATCAGGCAAGAAGGACTTCAGCGGCCCTTTACAATAAAGATCATAGTGGGTTTCAATTGTTGCGCTTACTTCAAGATTGGAACCAAGCTCATATCAGACTCCGCATGTAGGCCTGAATCACATCGAAAACGACCTGAATGATACAGCGATTTATGGTTATTATAGGCCTATTCTTAAAGGTATTTCATTAGAGACACAATATATTCAAGAGTTATTGTAATTCTTATGTAGAGAGTAAAAGTATATACAGTAATTTAATGAAGACGGTACAAGTAACACTCAAAATGATTGACAGGCCACTACAAAGTGTTCTAGGCCTAATGTCTTTAGGGCTATTAGTTTCATTTTGCAGTTTCCTAGTTCTAGTTGCTTTAAGACAAAGACAAAAATAGACATAAAAAATAATTGGCCAGAATTGCTCTTTAATCTTACTAAATTAGAAGCTCTGCTTTTATGATGTTCACTCCCTAAAAATGTCTTCTTGTCTCCGCAGACATTGATGAGTGTCTTGAATACCCCTGCGGTGAGGGTGATTGTAAGAACATCCCAGGAAGTTTTGAGTGTGATTGCCATGTGGGGTATCAGCTTGGGCTTGCTGCAGCTCCACCATGTCAAGGTCTGTAGAAGACACTCCAACAACAGCTCCAACCCTCAGCGGGACAGTATCCCTGTGATATCAACACGGCAGTCATGTTATCTGTGACGTACAACATTGTAAACGTTTGTATTTCTGGAGTGATTTTAGTTGGAGTTGAGTTCTGTTGGTTAAGATGTGTTTCTTCCTTCCACTTATTGCCCCTTGATTAGATATTGATGAGTGTTTCAATTCCACCGTCTGCGGCCCTCGTTCCAACTGCACCAATGTTCCTGGAAAACATATCTGCCAGTGTGAGCCGGGATACATAGCCACCGACCCGTCCACGGCCCCTGATGAGGACAACACCTGTGAAGGTATCTAGTCACGCCATCTGCTGAATGACCAGCGCCTTTGTTCAGGGGAACGGCAGACTGAGGCGTGGACTCGCCCCCCACAAGTCAATGTCAATTTCACTTTAGCATTCGAACAACATGAGCCAATGAGAGGTGAGAATGTGAGCTTTACCGTCGTCACAGATCGCTGATGGGTGAGGAACCAGGTGCTGATGCAGAGCATACATCACTTGAGATTTATTATTATACCACAGTGAGCAAAAAAAAAAAAATCATATAGATATAGTCGCTGTAGCAATGTGCATGCCACACACCACCTAGGGGACGTTCACTGGGCTCCTCCGGACAAGTTGACAGTGTAGGGTTGATTAAGTCGGTCTGAGGTCGGCTTAGCTCAGGAGGTAGAGCAGTTGTCTTGTAACCGAAATGTTCCTACTTCGATCCCCATCTCCTCCTAGCTGAGTGTTGATGTGTCCCTGCAAGCAAGACACTTAACCCTAATTGCTCCTGACGTGCTGGCTGTCGCCTTGCATGGTTGACTCTGCTGTCAATGTGTGTATTATCCAATGTAAGTCACATTGGATAAAAGCGTCTGCTAATTGTAATAAAGCCTCTTAATTGTAAACCATGCAGGAATTCTCTCTCTTAGTGTGTGTGTGTGGAGAGGGCTGGGGCCTCTACGGATAGTCAAATCTCCTAACCTTTATGCCTCCGTTCCCTAACCTTTGAGGAAAACGTAATCGGGTCAAGGAGAGATGAAAGGTGCTTCCTTTCGAACATAGAAAAAGACAACACTGTTTAAAGTATTTTCTTCTCTTCTATTCTTCTGCTTTACCGCGTCTCTCATGCGTCTTCGCGTAGTGTCGGTAAACTTCGTTGGTGGCATGTTGCTTTAAATATTGCCACCGCAAAGGATTATGGGATACCGCTATCTCCTTTTCTTTCGCAAAGGAAGCTCAGTAGTAACCTATGCTAAAGGAGGGTTAAAGGAAGCATCGAGGCTCCTTTCCTAAGCAATCAAACCACTTTTCCTCCAAGCACTTCCGGGTCATCTCCATAGGAAAGGAAATTTCCTATGCAAAAAAGAGAATTCGTAGAGGCCCCTGGTGTCACCTGTGCACACTAATTTCTTGTTGGATCACAGGTGTGCAGCCTCTCCCAGCCCCAGAGTCATATTCACAGTGATGGGGTTTTTTTTATTTGAGCAAGGGTAATTGTACTTTCATGCTCATTTGACTATGGCGTAGTTGATCAGGTTACCCTCACAAATAATCGAATAAAATATATTTGGAAGTTGATCATTTAATGATTCCGTATAATTTACATTAGGGAATCAAATTTGTTTAGCATGCGCTTCTAGTTGTTGTGGCTCATAAAGTGCTCTCAATAAGACCTTCAAACAATAGATTTTGTTCTCCAAATTGAGAAGCCAATCCAAATTTGCAACAATAGCAAAAATGGCTGAATGCAGATGCTCACTGCAGTCCGCCAGCACAGCCCAGGGCGTCACACGCAGCCCCAACTCTGGTCTTGGGTTTCCACACTCTGCCCTCTATGTGTATCCGCCAAGAAAATGAAGATTCAACCTTGCAACTCAGACACACTCAGACACACAGCGCTAAACTCACAGATTTACTTAATGTAAATTCAAGACACAAGAAAAACAGACATTCACAAACACTAGGTACACAGAAGACCAGCTGCAGCCTGGAGCTAAACACACAAGTGGTGTGTTGGAAAGATGCTGTTGAGGCACTCGGGTAGTCAGGGAAACGGAGACCTATCGAACCACAAGGGGTCAATAGACAATATGATGAAGGGAATAAACACAAACACGCGCGCACACACTCACTCACACTGGCCAGGGCAGGTAAGAGACTATGCAGGAACTAATGTAGCCAAAAGTGGAATATTATAAATCATGCTCATTGTTCAGATCAAAATAACTCAGATCTTAGTTGCAATGTGAATAATTGACTGGCATTTTATGTATAAGAAGTGTATATTCTAAGGTTTTCAGTATATTTTGAAGACCTTAGAAAGAGCCCTCTATATCTACATAGAGAGCGGTCATCTTACAAGGAGCCGTAATGTTTCTACAGCTCTAGAGCCACTTAAATTAACAATCAAGATCGCTCTCTTGCTTGTAAACTAGAAAATGCATTTCTTGCAGAAAATGTGGTTAGTGCTGTAGTGCAAAGTATGGTTGAAATTATGTTTTAATTGAGCTTAAAGGTAAAAAAATTAACAAGTTGAGAGGTATGAAGTATTATCGGAGAATAAGAGAAGGGTGGATCTTTGTGGAACTAATGCTGTGTGTACCAATGGGTGGACGGCTTTGCCATCCACCCATTGACTTCTAGTTTAAGAATAATATTTGAAAAGTATATTTTAAAATCAGAATATAAAAAAATGGTTAAAAGCTAATATGAACATTTTAAAAGTGGAATGGAGTCTCAATATGAACAACTGTGGAAGGAGTAGGGTTCTATAGTAGAGAATAATGTAGAAAGGAAGAATAAAGCTGTCAATTATGTTGCCGAATACATGTATTGCACACAACCTGAATGTTCAACTTGACAAATCACGGAATATATGCCAACAACATACCAAAGCATAGGATGAATGTGGTCATGCAAATATGTTGTGTTTCTGAACAGATGCTGATGAGTGTGTGGAAGACGTCACCATCTGCGGTCCTGAGGCCGTATGTAACAACACAATCGGGGCCCATTTCTGCACCTGTAACCACGGTTACCGCCTCGACCTCTCAGATATGATCGCCAGCTCTGAAAATCCATGCATTGGTGTGTGGTTGGTCATTCTGTGTCCAACAATGTTGTGCTTGTAATGCCCTGACTCAAAAGCGGGTCAGGGTCTACCAACCTCCTGTCTTCTCCACAGACATCGATGAATGCAGTGAGACAAAGGATCTTTGTGGAACTGAATCCGTGTGTACCAACGCACCAGGGACCTTCGACTGCTCCTGCCCTGATGGCTACTACCCCTCAACGGGTGTCATTTGGGAACCTGGTGTCACGTTCTGCCAAAGTGAGCAGACCAACTTTTTGAACATAATGTAGTTAGGAATACACTTCTTCAATTATGAAAACAACCTCAAGAGAGTGGTAGTTATCTTACATATAGTCTAATATACATGAGATAATATCTTACATTTCCACAAACATGAAGTTCGATTAAGATAAATCATCATAACATTTGCATAAACATACCAAATATGTTTCGTAGAACATTCAATATAGACAGAAATGAAGCGGATTAAATCATGACAAAACAAAAATCCTGTTCCATCTGTAGTAAGATCATTATGGCCTTAGACCACATTAAGGATCTTCAATATTATTATTATTATTATTGACAGTAATTATTAATACGATTTTGTCTTCAACAATAACAAAATAGGTCTTCAGGACATTCTTGATGCGATTGAACCTCCAGAGGCAAGTACTGTTTTTTTTACAAGAATAAAATTGTTAAAAGAAATGAAAACCTGCTTAAAACTGTATGAAACGGAAAAGTTTGAGCAGGGATTTGTGTCATTGTTTCAGGGACAAACAAAGGAAAGAGCTTTTCTTGGAAATATCGCCCAACAGCTGAAGGACAATGCAGGTGTCATTCTGTCAGAAGCGGTCAGTGTATGCAAAAACAGTTAGTTTGTTCACAGTCTCTCAAGACAGATGAGTGGCGTCTTTTTCTTTCGACGCTCCAGCCTACATGTCTGTACTTTAGGGAACCATGTTTTAGGTGAGGGGATTCAGAAACCCAGAACCAGATCCAAGGTATTTCATCAACCAAGCACGATGCAGAGTTAATCTTTGATTTCAAATCACATGCCTCGGTTATGTTTCCAGGACGATGTATTTTCATGGACAACTTTTCTAGGAAATTTAATTAGAATTTGGCAGATACTGGCTGGGGCTACTCATCAGTCTTTAGAGACTACTTAGTTCTCAAACAGATGACCTGATTGGGGTTTCAAAATGTAAAACAGGTTTATACACTATAAACAGTCTAATGACATCGGCAGTTTGTTTCTTTTCTTTTTTTTCAGGCAGTCAAAAATTGCTTTTCTGCCTCAATGGTACGTTAAAATATAATGTCTGTTAAATCCGTTAATTCCCTTCAAGAATTTGTCACCCAACTATAGCAACGCTTTCCTTCTGCCCCAGGAAGTGTCAGGTGCTAACTCTAAGTCGCCCAAGGCGGTGACCAGTGATGGAGATGCAGATACAGGCAGTGTGATCCTGGACATCTCAGAGGGTCTGGTTTCTTCCCTCGTAGAACCCAACCAGAACGGAACCAACAAGACGCTCCAGACTGCAGTAGTAGGTAGGAAACATGCCACCAAGGCATTAGAACTAGTCCCTAGTCCCTTGGTTGTTGGATCTAGGTACTGAGGCTATTGGAACTATGTTGAGGCTTGCTGGATCACAATCAACTCGTTTATGTCCTTTTGTCTCTGTACATTTTCCTCTAGAATTGAGTATACAGACCTTCAGTCTTGGATGCAGTAATGGAGAGAGTAATGTCCTTTCGGTCAAAGGAATGAGCATGGAGGTCAACCTCGAGGCTCTGGCTCAGGACAACAATGGTGAGGAATAATGACCCCCTCAGCTGGCTGGGTGGAAGAACTGAATGTGACCATCAACCTTATTAACCTGGTGGCCATCTTGGGTTATTTGGTGGGGCAAATTTCTGGTATATTTAAGGACCATGAAATTTGATCAAAATGCATTGCTGTGGGGAAATAAAATGTAGGGGAAAATAACAATTAAATTGTCATCGTTTCCACATATTGTTCTTTGATTGGCAGTCGTCAACGTAGAAAGTGTGAAGAACATCAAAATACTTGAATCGTGACTTTGTGTTAATATTTATGTATACTCTGTATGTTTTTAGTCTGTTTAAAAAAAGCAAGAAAAGTACAGATGTGTACAAAAATAACCCTGGTCATAACCTTTAATGGAGGTTCAGCAAAATATTTATATTTGGCCTATTTATGGAGGGAATTCAATGGCCATGTTGCAGTGTACTACGGCCAAAACGTATAAATATTCAATCATAGCAACTTTATAATGAAGTAAATCGGAACAAAGATAAATGTTTTTTTTCCTTTTTTTGCAGGTTCGGCAGCAGCTGCAGTCCTCACCCTCCGCGAAATGGAGAGGCTTCTCATTCCCGGCTTCTTCGAGACCGAGAACCAGACTGAGATGAACTCTGACATCATCACCGCCTTCTTACCCAAAACCAAGCACTCCAACTTCTCCCAACCCGTCAACTTCACCATCCAGCACAAGAAGGTGAACCCTCTGAGAGAATGCGCCATCGTCATCAACTCATCCACCAATCCATCTGTACCTACATCGATGTATCAACACACCTCAATCCATCCACCCTCCCATCTATCCATCTACTAAAATATTATACCTCCATCCATCATCATCCATGAAGCGATATCAGTTCTTTACTGTTTGCTTATTGTTTTTTTGCATCGTCAGAAATCGGAGGCTGGCTTGGTGACCTGTGTGTACTGGGAGGGGAAAGATCAGACGGCCACGAAGGTGGATCCCTCCACAGGCGAGGAGGCCGAGGCCAGCCGCTGGTCGGTAAATGGTTGTTGGGTGGCGTACTCCAATGAGAACTACACCATTTGTAGCTGTTCCCACCTCTCCACCTTCGCTCTCATCCTGCAGATCGGAGACGTATGTACCAAGCAGCCCACCCTGAGGTGGGTCGACTGCTCGATGTGTCGTCTGTGTTCTCTGTGGACGCCGTCTTTTCCTCCTTTAGCTTGCAGATGTGTCTTTTCTACAAGACAGCCACAGCAGCAGGGACGACAGGGTTCCATACCTGCCTTGTTTGATGAAGAAACTGCTCCAACGTTGTAACACATACCACTACAATACAACAATCCCTAATAACAGTCCCTAATCCAACAATCAGTTTTACAGTAGAGATCTCGATCTCTGAAGTCAGAGAAGAAGTTGATCAAAGTCCAGCCTGTAAATCACCCCTGCACAGATGAACCACATCACCACTTCTGCCAACAACCCTACCAGCCCTGCCACACTGGCAAGAGAGAGAGGTTTCTGTCAGATATACTTTGGTAAAAAATAGTGAATGAAAACCATCCAAACCAATCTCACTTTGGCCCTTAGAATCCTCCAGGCCAAACGTTCAGCAGACAGTGTTGTCCGTGTGGTTTTAGGGCCAAATTACAAGCGCCAACGATTTTATCGACAGATTGACAATATCCTGATATTTTCACCAGCTTCACGTTTTCTTCTCTTGTTCGTCACCAGCCTCCTCCAGAGGACCCCTTCCTGGAGTGGCTGAACAGAGTGTGTGTGACCATCGGCCTGTTCTTCTTTGCGCTGGCCATCGTGACCTTCCTCCTGTGCAGCTGGAATGCCAAGATCAACAACACGGCCCGTCTGCACCTCTGCATCAGCCTCGCCTCCTCCCACTTCCTGATGCTCTGGATGGACCGATACGTTGACAATAAGGTGTTTGTTCACACAGAAGGGGAACAGATCCACCGCCTGGGAGGATATATGCTCTTCTCATGATACCCTAAGAGCATTCTTAGTGTTGAATAAGAGGGAAGGCATTCTTAGTGTTGAATGGGAAGGAGGGCAACCTTATCTTTTGAGGTATTGCCTTATTAGCATTATATTTTACAAAGGGGCTTGACCAAAAGTTTTATAGCCACAAAAGCAAGACAGGGTCGGGACTTGGTCGACCTCTTAATCTGTTGACATTGAAATCTATAGTAACTACTGTAACCAATTACAAGGCTTTAGACGGTCGGTCAGCCATATAAGGAAAAGTAATGGGAAGGAACGCCCTTTGATATGAGGTCATAGGAAGGTAGGCCATATGAGGTTGTACTGAGGATGAAGAGCATAGAGGAGGGTGGGTTAAATACCTTCAACCTGGTCGTCTCTGTAGGTGGCTTGTAAAGTCATGGCCGGCGTGCTCCACTTCCTGATTCTGGCCGGTTTCTCCTGGATGCTCCTGGAGGCCCTGCAGCTCTTCCTGTTGGTCCGGAGACTTTCCAAGGTCCAGGTGATCCAGAGGGACGGCCTCCCCACACCAGTGCTGTACCTGATTGGCTATGGCGCACCGTTTGTGATTCTGGGTGTGTCTGCAGCAGTGTTCTCTGATGGATATGGCGCCACAGACTCACAAGTGTGAGTAGCACTGCCAGTGCCCCACACACATATGACCATGTGTATCGATATGTACATATGACATAAACACACTTGTTCTCATAACTGTGTAGGTGCTGGCTATCCACAGAACGCAGCTTCAACTGGGCTCTGACTGGGCCTGTGGTCGCTCTCCTTGGTGTGAGTAGATTGGCTTTATTTGTCTTTGTATTTGTATTTACACTGTGAGATGGGACATTAATCGACGCGTGGCATTAGCAACCAGTGACTTGTTATTCTGTAATGCAGTAGCCAGCAATTATTTTTAGTTTGTTTTCCTTGGTAGTTGTCAGGGGAGGGTTTGGCCAACATGTTGAAAGATGTTGGCCAACGTTCTAAAGTGTTTGTTTGGTGGGGCGGTGTGCCAGCATGAGAGATCCTCTGCTTCTCTGTGCCCATTCCAAGATATTCTCTTCTCTGAGCCTTTCCCCTAGAGATAATGCTGTAGGCTAACATGTGGGCTCCTCTAAAATGTGCCTTTGTGTCGTTGAAGATGAACTTGGTGCTGTTCTGTGCCACCCTGGTGTGCCTGAGGCCCACCCTGGCCAGCATGAAGAGTGACGTGTCGCAGTCCAAGGACACCAG
>OOFH01117141.1:0-12616 GCA_900323355.1 Merlangius merlangus | reverse complement strand
GGACAAAACGGCTTTCGCGACACCGGGGGGCCTCTATCAGTACACTGTCCTTCCCTTCGGTGTCCACGGGGCCCCGGGCACCTTCCAGAGGATGATGGACCAGCTCCTGCGACCCCACCAGGCCTACGCTGCAGCGTACATAGACGATATCATTATCCACAGCAACAGCTGGGACGTCCACGTCAGACAGCTGCGGGCCGTGCTGGGGGAGCTGAGGAAGGCGGGCCTCACCGCCAACCCGGCCAAGTGCCGACTGGGCCTGGAGGAGACGGCCTACCTGGGGTACCGGGTAGGACGGGGGAGCATCCGGCCGCAGGAGAGCAAGGTGGCGGTCATCCAGGACTGGCCCCGCCCCTCGACCAAGAAACAGGTGAAGGCATTCCTGGGGCTGGTGGGGTATTATCAACGGTTCATACCCGGCTTCGCGACCCTGGCCAGTCCCCTCAACGACCTGACCCGGAAGGCCCTGCCCGACCGGGTCACGTGGTCAGAGGCGGCCGAGGAAGCATTCGTGGCGCTGAGGGGGGCCCTGTGTGCGGAACCGGTGCTCGTGACCCCGGACTTCGCCTCACCCCTCATCGTGCACACGGACGCCTCGGAAGTAGGGCTGGGCGGGGTCCTGTCCCAAATCCGGGCCGGGGAGGAGCACCCGGTGATGTACATCAGCCGGAAGCTCCTTCCGAACGAGAAGAACTACTCCACGGTAGAGAAAGAGGCCCTGGCGATTAAGTGGTCTCTTGATAAACTCCGCTATTATCTCCTAGGTCGAGAATTCACCCTGGTCACCGACCACGCGCCACTGAAGTGGATGGCGGGCGCCAAGGACACCAACGCCCGGGTGACGAGGTGGTTCCTGGCACTCCAGGACTTCCGGTTCCAGGTGGCCCACAGACCGGGGAGAGAGCATGCCAACGCAGACGCCCTGTCACGCAGGGACGCCTGTCTGGGATGGAACCCGAGCGGCCGGTGGCTTGGTCTAGCGGTGGAGGAGTGTGGCAACCCGCCCCCCTCTAGGGGCCAGGTTGTAGAGGGCGTGTACCGGCCCCACCCACGTGCTCGGCACGGGGAACGTTGCCCAGCTGATCGCTATCAGCGGGTCGGAGAACAGCCGGCGCGAGGAAAGGACCCGGGCTATAAAGCACAGCAGGAGAGCGACCCTCCGGAGAAGGAGTAGAAGACGCACAACCCCGCAACAGCTACGAGGCTCACGGAGACCCTAGCTAGAACCTTGTTCGTCTTATATGCTAACCTTCAATAAACGCCAATATCGGCTTATACCCGCTTCAACCGTGCCTACTTCCCGTGTGAACCAGCCTCTCAGCCAGCCGGGGTGCCACAACATGCATGTGTGTGCATGCTAGAGATGTATGTTAATGCGACGTGTATGTGTGCCTGCATACGGTGTGTGCGTGCGTGCTGTGTGTGTGTGTGTGTGTGAGCTGCGGGATGCTTGGCACATGCGCAGTTGCGCACTTGACCAAGTGTGGAGGAGTAACATGTCTGATATTTATATAGTATATGGATAGTAAGATGTGTTGTTGGTTCACCTTTACAGAGGGCCTGGACGAAGGAGAGCAGGTCGGGGGCCTTGCCCGAGTGCAGAACCTCGCTCAGGGCCCAGATGTAGTTCTTGGCCAGGCGCAGGGTCTCGATCTTGGACAACTTCTGTGTCTTGGAGTAGCACGGCACCACGCGCCGCAGCCCCTCCAGAGCGTCATTCAGCCCATGCATCCGGTTCCTCTCCCGGGCGTTGGCCTTCATCCGACGCATCTTGAACCTTTGAATGGACACCACCTCAGTGTTAAACCAGTGCTTACTTTAAACATGTTATTATTAACAACCTCTGTGTTAAAACAGAGCTTACTTTAAACATGTTATCATTAACCACCTCAGTGTAAAACAAGAGCTTACCTTAAACATGTTAATATTAACCACCTCAATGTTAAACCATAGCCTACTTTAAAGGTCCCATGGCATGCTACTTCATGAATGCTTTTATATAGCTGTTAGTGGGCCCCTAATAAAGTACTTGAAGACGTTCAAGAAATTCAGCCATGGTACAGAATGACAGCCACTACGAGCCAGTCCCACAATGAGCTTTCTACAAACATGCCGCTTTTTAGAGGCCGGTCAAGGTGGAAGGTGGGGGTGTGGCCCTGAGCAGCTTGCGGCCACAGTACCATGCGCTCGTGTTTACAGTGGGTGTATCGCAATGGCGAGGCGCACACAGCTTTTGGCCGTGTTCGGTAAATATTCTAGAGCACTCTGGTTGCAGGAGTCCTGGAGCTCTATATCTAAATAATATCATATTAATAATATTATGCATAGATATCTATATCATATAATACATATTATCAAGGCCAAAAGCTGTGTGCTCCTCCAGGTGATATTATGAATCTCAAACGACTGTGTTGGGTTCTCCGACGTCTCTGGTTCTTCCACTTCCACATCAATCTGAAGTAGACTGAACCGCGACAACCGCAAACTGCTCCCACGGTCGCCTCGCTGCCCGCTGCCGAGGCACCGTCGCCTCAGCAGCGGGCAACGGACAGCGGGCAGCGGGGCTCGGGCGGGAGACAACAGTGGGCAACAATCCCTTTCTCCTCCATGTCGCGGTTGACGGAGGGAGGTATTCATACCCACCCTCAATATGTGCATGAAACAGCTAGTCTGCACTCAAACTTTACTTCTGTAAGTGTCAGACAATGCATTGAGCGGTGCTGAAGTGCAGAATTCATGCCTCCAGGCTGTTAGCCACAGCCATACACAAAGCTGTTTACAGCAGTTGCTTGTGGTGTTCGGTTAGCCCCTCATGTCTAGAAGATGTTCCTGGTGCGAAAGAATATTCCCAAAGAAGACGATGTGAAGAATGAGTGGTTACAATTCACTTTGACCACATTCTCCGCAGTACAGCCACAGCCCTGCTTTGTGTTCGCCTCATATAACTGAGAAACGGGCACCGTATGATGCAGTGACTTCGGTCAGTCCTATTGACAGGCAGTTCCAACTTTGTTGGCCAAACCTGTAGGATCCAACCTGTAAGTATGCTTGATTAGTTCAAACAACAGCTACTAACGATTGTTCGTTGAGTCTGTCGTAGCTGAGTGGTACACCCAGTGCGAAAGATAGCGAATGTGTTTATCGTTTTGGTTAGTCAGCTGTAGGTCTCGGCTAACTTTCTAGCTCCCGTCATTGTGCTGTTATGTTTTGGTTCATTAGCTGTAGTATTTCCCTGGCTAACTTATTCCCCAAAGTTATTGTGTCGATTCGGATTTATAATTATTGAAGCTGTATTGTTACCGTAATGTTATTAGGCCTTGTACATATTCAATACTAGATAATTACTAAACAATGAACAAATAACATATTCAAACACCACAATGACTTTGCTTGAAATGGATCATTGACTTCTGACATTCTATAATTGTAGGTTGTACTTGGCGATCGTAAGCCTACAATGAAAGGTAGGACTGCAAGCTACAACTGCAGGACTTCAAGGTTGCGTTCCCCAAGTCCAGGAAGGGGAAAGGCGCAACAAGGCCAATCAAAACACACCGTACATACAGTAAGTTGTAAAAAACAAAAAGGTTTTATTTTTGAATAGCAGAAGAAAAACATTTCTATAATTATTGCCCCATGCACTATATGTTCATGGAATAAAGAAAAAAACTAAAACACCCAGTACCCAACAAATAGTGAGGACCCATCACCATTTGTTAAAGATGATCCCCGTCCCTGCAGACCTGTCATCCCAGTATGAAAAAGCCCCAAAGAAGGAGGTAGTTGCCCTCCATGTCTCCCGCATCAGTCAAGGGGCGACCGGAAACCAACATACTGTCCAGCTAGATCAGGAACCTCCTGGTGTATCCGGAGCACAATACACGACGGGATGACCTCCCTGACATTCTCTCCCAAGTAGCACCAGCTGACAAAGCTGCGATAGGACAGGTTCCATCACCTGGATGGGGAGGATTTATTACCAATCCTGTTGAAAACAGTGTTCACTGTGTATATCCAGGGATGCTTCTGTGAAGTGTTTGGGTGATATGGTATAATGAAACATTACTGTTTCAATTCCATTTAGGACAGTTGTATCTCATTAAAAACATGCATGTTCTTCTGTCCAGGGCCGGCGCTAGGCATAGGCGAACTAGGCGATCACCTAGGGTTGCAAATGCGTTGGGGGTGCCCTCAGGTGGCGGCCTTAAATGTAGACTGTTTTATCTGCCAAGGGAGTTTACATTGGTACTCCTCACTGCTGTTTACATACAACAGCAAGCTAACGCTAAGCTAGCACTGGCTAGTCTGCATGACGCCATCCACCAGTTGAAAAAAAACACCCAGACTTATATACCAGGTTTATTTATAATAGCAGGAGACTTCAATCACGCCAAGCCGAAGACTGTAATGCCAACTTTTCACCAGTTTATTGATTTTCCGACCAGAGTAAATAATATCCCTGACTAGGTCTACTGCAACATTGCCAAAGTCTACAAAGCATCCTCCCCTCATCTTGGCCGATCCGATCACATCAGTCTGCACTTAACACCTGCATACAGACCCCTCTTTGCAAGGGCAAAACCAACCGTTCGCACCATCATGGTCTGGCCAGAAAGAGCCATGGACAGGCTACATTACTGCTTTGAGTATACTGATTGGGACATTTTTAAACAGGCTGAAAATCACAACAACCACACAGACCTTAACACCTACACCTCATGTTGGACTACATCACCTTGTGTCACCACACAGAGGACAATACTGACACTCCCCAACCATAAGCCATGGATAAATGGCGCTGTAAGTGGTTTGCTTAAGGCTCGGGATGCAGCTTTCCACTCAGGTGATGCAGAGGCCTACAGAACAGCAAGGTCCATTCTGAGGAAGGGCATCAGGTAAGCAAGCACTAACACACGAAGCGTATTGAGGAGCACTTCACCAGCTCAAGACTCTCGACGCGTGTGACAGGGCATCAGGACCGTTAACAGCTACAACAGCAACAGCTCCACACACGCACAAAGTTCATCCCTCCCTGATAACCTGAACAGCTTTTTTTGCCAGGTTTGACTGTTCTGACAACATTGACAACACGCGGGCACAGCAGGGAACCAACACCAGTGCTGACTCTGAGCCCCAACAATGTGAGACGGACCCTACAGCAGATCAACCCCAACCAAGCCACCGGACCTGACGGAGTACCAGGGAGGGTTCTGAAGCACTCCGCAGGGGAGCTGACTGCGGTGCTCACGGACCTGTTAAACACCTCCCTGCTGGAGCCCTACATCCCCACATGCCTCAAGACAGCCACAATCATTCCTGTCCCAAAAAAATCAGCCATCAGGACCCTTACTGACTATCGGCCTATTTATAGACTATAGCTCCGCCTTCAACACCATCGCCCCCAATTACTTGCCACTAAGCTGGACCACTTGGGCCTCAACACACATCTGAGCAGCTGGGTCCTGGACTTTCTCACCGGCCGACCACATGGGGAGACAGGTCTCCTCAAGCATCACCCTGAACTGAATGAAAATTAAACGAATGAAATGAAAATGGCACCGCAGAGGGTGGCCGTGTCTCAAGCTCCTCCTCTTTTCTTGTATTACTTTATTTTACTAGTTTATTTTTATATTTATGCCTTTCTTTTGGTAACAGGCGATCGGCCAAAGTGAGCCCTATCATACGATATGATAGAGAACAACTTCTGCGCATCAAATCGTAGACGGAAAACACTTTTTCACCACCACCCTCAAACAATGGCGATCTACTGTACCTTGGCTACCTGATGCTTCACCTGGACAATGCAGGAGACGGAGGAAGCGAGGTTCCCGGGCTCGAGTCCTGGTCAGGCTGAGGAAACGCGAGAACCGGCCTCCTCTCTCCAGGCGAACGTCCAGTCACTGGACAACAAGCTGAATGAACTCCGGAGCAGGATGGCGTTTCAACGGGACATTAAGAACTGTAACGTTATGGTTTCCCGGAGACTTGGCTCAACCCTTCGGCCCCAGACTATGCCATTGTTCCACATAGACTCTCCATTCGCCACCAAGACAGGACAATAACATTGGGGAAGAGCAAGAGGGGAGGTGTCTGCTTCATGGTTAATAACAAGTGGTGTTCAGACATGGAGATACTTTCATCGGACTGTTCTCCCAACTTAGAGCACCTCATGATCGGATGCCGGCCTTGTTATTTGCCCAGGAAGTTTACATCGGTTGTGCTCACAGCGGTGTTTATCCCACTGGACACTGACACCAACCAAGCGCTAGACGAGCTGTATCAAGTCATCGACAGGACAGAGACCTCACGGCCTGAGACAACTTTCATTGTGGCTGGGGATTTGAATAAAGCCAACTTCAGGAAAGTCCTTCCGAGATACCGCCAGCATATCAGCTTTCCTACGCGAGGAAGAAACAGGCTCGACCATGTTTACTCTCCCTTCCGCAAAGGATATATGACACTCCTACGACCCCCATTCGGCAAATCAAACCACAGCTCAGTACTGCTTCTGCCTTCCTATAGGCAGAGAGACTCAAATGTGACAGGCCGGTGACGCGGACCATTTAGCGTTGGTCCGACCAATCAGACTGCCATGCATTACGGGACTGTTTTAGCACTACAGAGTGGGATGTGTTTAAGGAAGATAATTTAAACACACACACAGACTCGCTGATTTGCTACATCGGCAAATGCATTGATGACGTCATGCCGCAGATTACTGTACGGACATTTTCCAATCAGAAGTCCTGGGTTAAGAAGAAGTTCGACCCAAACTTAAGGCACGGACTGCCGCCTACAACTCAGGTGATTTGGAGGAGTACAGAAAGTCCAAGTATGCGATCCGGAGAGCTATTAACGGTGCTAAGAGACAATACAGGGACAGAACGGAGTCCAACTTTGAGGGCTCCAACTCAAGACACATGGGGACCGGACTGTGGAGTGTGACTGAGGAAGTGTCTCCATCTCTTCCAGATGACCTTAACACCTACTTTGCACGTTTTGAGAGCTACTCTCCGGCTCAGGAAGTACAGATGGACCAGGACCCCTGCACACTAATAATAACAGGAGCAGATGTGTGCAAATCCTTCAAAAGGATAAATCCACACAAGGCCCCTGGTCCTGATGGGATCCCTGGCCGGGCTCTCAGGGTGTGTGCAGATCAGCTGGTAGGTGTGTTTACAGACATTTTCAACAAGTCACTGCTCCAGTCTGTGGTCCCCATATGCCTCAAAAAGTCCACCATCATTCCAATCCCCAAGTCAAAAGCGTCCTGCCTCAACGACTACCGCCCAGTAACACTCACCTTCATCGTCATGAAGTGCTTCGAGCGGTTAGTCAAATCATTCATCACCTCCTCCCTCCCTGACTCACTGGACCCCCTGCAGTTTTCATACAGGGCAAATGGGTCCACAGACGACGCCATCGCCCTCACCCTCCACACTGCCCTGTGCCACCTGGACCAGAGGAACACATGAGAATGCTGTTCATTGACTACAGTTCAGCATTCAACACCATTGTGCCCTCCAAGCTCACTGTGAAGCTCAGGGACCTCGGGCTCAACCTCGCCCTTTGTGACTGGACCCTGAGCTTCCTGACGGGCAGACCCCAGGCAGTGCAGATGAGATGAGATGAGATGAGATTCAACTTTATTGTCATTACTTTAAAGTCTTGGGCTCACTTTACGTTCTCTTATATTGAACTGGAGGAGCCCAAGACTAAAGAATTTCATTGCCAGCGACTGCTCTGTAATTGTTGTGCACATGACAATAAAACCATCTTGAATCTTGAAACATCGATGCAACGCAGGGGTGTGTTGAGCCCCTTCCTCTTCTCTACACTCTCGACTGCAAACCCACCCACGAGGCGAACATTATATTAAAGTTTGCAGACGACACCATCATGGTAGGCAGGATCACGAGTAACAATGAGGCTGCCAGCAGGACAGAGGTAGAGAAGCTGGTGAGCTGGTGCCGAGAAAACAACCTGATCCTCAACACAGCAAAAACCAAGGAGATGATCCTGAACTTCCCTATTCTAGTAGTACTCCCAAATGCAATTATTAACCCCGAAAAACATAATATCACCCCATTACCCTTTTAAAATAAACTGCCTTTTTATAGTAGTACAATTTAATTTTTTATAATTCTTCCCGAACTTCCCTAACTAACCCCTCCTTCATACTTTATGCTGGAATAATAATTACAACATTAAATACTACCTTAGTAACCAAATGTTGTTGTTTTTCTTCCTCTTAAACTTTTGCACTCCCAAATACACACACATGGGATTTCTGTACACAACATAAAATATCAAAAACTATAAACTGTCACTACTTCGACAATATTTACCACAAAGAAATATTCTACATCGTTGAGCTCCTAGCAGTGATTGCTCACATACAATTACGCAATGGTGTTGTTGCTGTAATGGTGTGACCTTTACGCATACACACATAATGAAATCAAAAAATCAGTTTGAACTAATCAGCGGTTCAAAACTATTCTCCTACTCATTCTTCCCAAACGTCCAGACTCAATTCCCCCTTCACGCTTGAACAATAATTCCAACAGTGATGAGCTCTGTTTGACCCTGGGGTTGCTATAGAAACTAGCCATCTAGAAACCAACCTAGAACACCCTAGCAACCACCCAGCACACCCTAGCAATCAACAAGAATAGTTGTTAACATCGATATCACTCTAGCAACTGTCCAGAACGCCTTAGCACCATGTTAAACACCCCGGAATTCTTACTTTATTATCTCTTCAAACTTGGTGCCTAACTCCTCCCACAATGTAATGATTAACCTCGGCTTTAAACAAGAAATATGATAATGGATAGCTTGCGAGTCGACTGCTAACACACATCCTTACAGCTTCCGTTCCTTGCTTTAGCATAACGTAGGCTCCCATTAGATCTGAATACATTGTGAAACGTCTTTACTGATCAGCTTTGTATTAGATCTAGGTTTGGCAATAATATGTGGCATTGAACTGGACTGCAATTCCTATTTAACCATCCAGTGGCTAAGGATGAGCAAGGAATGATAACAATTGCCTTGAGTGTCCACTGGTTTTGTGCAAATCGATGCACAGTTTGCCAAGTTTCCTTCAGCCATATACCAAGGTTTTATGAGCAATTTGAGGCTGCAAAGAAACTGAAAATGACTGTATGTACATGTACAATGTGCAGTATATGGCCAATGTTTCCTTCTGCCATTTACCAGCCTATTTTAGGCTGCAGATGACCCCCAAAATGTCTATCTATGCAAACCGGTATCACGCATTTCCATGTCATCTCTCAATGCATACGGGCTGTTTTCAAAAATAAAATGTAAACTGCATACTGTTCTACTACACAATTGTTAGATCACATCAGTGGAAAAATAGCTCTGAGCTCCCCATGCAATATATGTTTTTTTAAAAGAAGCTCAGGAAAGTGAGTTAGTTGTGAATCATAATTTTAATAGTTACAATAATGGAAACAAAGACACTATTAAAGCACTGCATTTCAAGGTGAATTCAAACTGTATACAATGGCTAATGTCATGGCTGTCTGGCAGGTCAGCTCCTTTTTAGCATGGCCCCTCATAGCTCACTTTGCTCCTTGATGGCCACATCATTGGTAACATTTGAGGATACAAGTCAAATATGAGCTGCAAATGATGGCCTTTGCTAAATACAGTTTGCTAGTGATGGGAGATGGCCAGAGACGTTGCCTGCAGAATGGTCCTTCGTGGCTAACAAGGACATTTACAGCTTTTCCATTAGAGCTTTCCATTTGGCCTCAAAGTCCTTGGAGTAGAGAGAAGCGTACAAACACCAGCATTTTCAAGTTTTGCTCAATGAACTGTTGTTGTAGTAGTTGATGTCGTTTACAGCCCTTAGCCACTAGAGCGCATGTTGCCAGCATGGTCGGTTTGTGCATGGTGATAAATGAAAAGGTGGGGGGTTATACCCAAATGGTGGGGTTGTCTTGGTACAGAGTGGACAGTTGGGCGTGTCTTGGGAATGGTTTTATGCTGCTAACAGAAAATTAGCAGCATAAAAGTGGTACTGTTTTGTCCAGATACATTTCTCAGTTCATATTGAGTTATACGTATATTGTCGTATTCAAAGATGGAACGCTCCTTTAACAACTCGTCATTTTCTTACCTGTGTTCATACATTGAACAAAACATCACATTTCATCTTTGATACTTCATACAGATCTTTAAAAGAAACGTCCATTATTTTACAGAGAAAAGACATTGCCTGACGTAGGACCTCATAAATAGTTAAAGGAACATATAATTACAAAAGGAGGAGCCACTTGCAAATTTGTGTTTTTACTTCCTTATTGCATCAAGTCTAACTTGCTTAGCATCCTATAGGTCGGGCTCTGTTCTATCTCTTTTGGTACAGCTCCTGAAAAAATATGGGGGGACTTTATACCGTACGGCTTGCATAGACTTGTGACAACAGATGATACTTATTCACATAAATAAAGTAACTATGTATATGTTGTTCATTGCTCAGTATGTTATATGGGTTAAAGTCCCTACAACTATTTCAGTTGTAGCTAAATTCTCCACCAGTTCGATGTTCAGAGATGGGTTAGTTGTCCCCTTGCAGAAGAGCCTTGACATCTGTGAGTGACAGCACCGTGTCCCTCTCAATCTTCAGGTTGCTTCGCCGCCCTTCCTTTGACTCTTCCATGTTGTAAGCTCCTTCGGCAGCATGCTTTAGCGTCACCCAGGTCTTCTCTCCAGTATGCAGGTCAAGCTTCTGCTGTACCGGCTACACACTTTATGTATTTTTCAAGCAGTTTCATTACTTCATGGGCTTTCACTAATTTATTTTGTGATGGGGCGAGTAATCCTGATTGAAAACATATGTTTGTCTTGGAGAAAACGTGTCCCTGGCTGCATGCCCGCCATAGCATTTCGTATTTTACCCTGCATCCAGGAATCTCACTATTGTCACTCTAGGCGGGGCTGTTAAATCCTTAGGCTTAGACACCAGTGGAGGACGGACCTTTTCAATGGTAATCTCCATGTCTGGTGGAGTACCTGCTGAAGCAGCTCTTTTCAGGATTTTGAAAATTCATCTGTTGTTCCGTTTCAGTCTGTTTCGGAGGTCATCAGGTCTGTATC
Organism: Merlangius merlangus; assembly: GCA_900323355.1. Taxonomy (NCBI): domain Eukaryota; kingdom Metazoa; phylum Chordata; class Actinopteri; order Gadiformes; family Gadidae; genus Merlangius; species Merlangius merlangus. The sequence continues at coordinate 1,483 of OOFH01117141.1, read as the reverse complement.
ATGGTGCAGCCAATATCCTTTTATAATTTTTATATCATTTTCCCCCAGTTGGTCTTTTGTACCAGAAGCCGCTGGTTCCAGTTGTTTGAGGGACATCTCTGTGTGATCGTGTCCATTTTGGTTGTCTTTACGGAGTTTTCCTCAATTCTTCAAGTATGTTTTGGTCTTGCTGATCTTTGTTGCTAGCAGTGTATAGGATAGTTGGTCTTGGCGGTCCCTATTTATCTGCCTTTTGTTTTCTGGGGTTCTTTTGTCAAGTATTTTAAGGTCTCATTTTGTCTGGGTACTGTCGGAGTTTAACATCATTAGCTTTAGTTGTCCCCTTTTCTTTTGTCCAACGGAGCTCCCTCTTTATGCTGTAATTCCTTTCATGATGTAAATGGCAGTTCCTTTTTAAATAGATTCTCGATATCTCTTTTACGTGTTGAGATTCAACGATGTTGATTTATAAAACGTTTGCGTATTTTCACTTTTTGTCATTGACCTCTATTGACGTTACCCCCACTCAGCCCTAACTAGCTTCAAACAAAGCACAAACTTAAATATTTCACACAGACACACAATGTAAAGCTTAAATGGTTGCAGTGCTTGTTATTTCAGCAATGTTTGAATGATTCTGGGATTGGAATTATACATTCGGGTGCTTATGTGTGATGATCAGTGGCGATTTTGGTTTGGAATCTCTGGTGGGGCCCATGCAGGAAAATATTATAACGCAATCCAGAAATACCACATATTACTACCATCACAACAAAAACAAAGTAGCAAGTGACAGAGGAGACCAAAATTGCAGCTGAATAATGCCATCACTCAAACGCGAATCTGAAAACATTTATTAGGCTATTATAGCAATAGCACCACCAAATGGCAGCGTTCAAGATCTCACAATATCAAAACTCAAGAAACATCAACGTGGCAACAATAAAAACACAACGGCGCACACCCTTTACACAGTAATCAATATACAAAGCCACCACTCAAAATAATTGTCCTTTCCCTCTTGAATAATGATTAAATCCGTCGGGCGATGTGGTCCCAAACGTTTTATCTCCAACTTCTGTTCAAGTGGTAAAGTACTAAATCACATGAGACAGATACTCAACACGATTCATCATTTAATGAATGAAACGTCCATTTGTTGTTATTTACTGTAACTGTAACAGTAACTACGTTAGCTAGCTAGCAAGATCTGATCGGCTCCCGCCGTAAAGCCCCGCCCTTTCTACAAATCAGCCAATGAGAAGAGCTTTGGGGCCCTAAACTTCTGGCCCCACAGCCGAAACAGAAGCGGGCGCTGCGCACGCGCTTGCTCGCGCAACAGCTCCACAGTTTTCTACACTGCAGACAGGGCCATCTCGGCTGGGCCCCACCGAGCGGAACAGGCGAGGCGGAGCAACTATTTACTTCACTACTAAAAGTAAGACAATTGCGTTCATCAAATTATAACTGCGGACATGTAATTAATTATTAACAATTAATGTAT
>OOFH01117138.1:0-17692 GCA_900323355.1 Merlangius merlangus | reverse complement strand
ACTTTGACCAATCAGAGCGAGGCTCCGATTCTCCGTTCTTATTGGCTGTGGGACTGTCCGTCACCTTGGCACCGACGTTCGCGCGTCCCTGCGTTAGCGTTCACGAGCCTAGCAGTCTGACAGTTTTGCACTACTACGGCGGACAACAACTGAGTAGCAATGTCTTCATCAACGGCCCATAAATTCCCCATTCCCCGGATACCATTTATTATGTAGTTATCAGCACTAATGTTTAATTACTTCGAAATCGGACACGGCGTTTCGTCTTCCTATCAATGTATCTGAATTCACATGAACGCGCATAACTGACGTTCGGAGGGAGGAGCTACAGCAGGTAGCGTGGCAGGGAGGGACCAGAGAGCACGCAACGGAATCGCAACGGAGTCTGAACGGCTGTTTTCTCCAAAATCGCATACCCTACCTTACTGTGACATGGAAGAATAATTGTAGGCAGCTCTGCCAAAAATCTGAATTTGAGACATGAAATATTATTGAAATATACATGAAAATAAGATTTATTATTAAAAGTAAATAAAAACATACTCCAGTTTAAAGGGTTTTGTCTGGGTGTTAAGGGGTGAATTGGGATTGGGCAAATGTCTTCCTATACAGGTCCCTAGAAGTGGATATTGAAGATAAAAGTAGTCTGGAGTGAAGACAAATTGGCACATAAACATATTCCTGCATACCGTGTAATAATACAAATGTGTGCATGGAAAGGATACATTATAATTGGTAGGAGGGGTTGTTCGTATACCATTTCCCGCCGACCACCAGCAAGGTGGTCACTTTCTGATACAATTATTACGTTATCAGAAAGCGACTCATGTGGTATAACAGCTACTCTAACCTGTTAACCATCGGGTGTGATTATGGTTTAACATTATGCATTTCACGTTAAACCATGTGCATCCCTTATAAAAGGATTGCTTAGTTTTTTCAACGTGGACTCTATATTCTCAGCCATTGGAGCCATGATTGGGCTCAATGCTTGTTTGTTGCCCGCCTTGAATGCTTGTTTGCTGTCCGTTTGTTGTCCGGCAGCTAGACCCAAAATGATGGGAGAACAGGGTCAACGTTGAAAAAAGTCGTCCTTTGATAAACGGGTGTTTATGTGGGTGAGTGGGTGTGTTGATGTGTGTGGCAGTGTGTATGCGTGCGTGTATGTGTTGGTGCTTACTGTTGGGGGGTGCTGATGCCTGTAGGGGTTGATCCAGGGGTGCAGGTGTGGGGGCAGGGGGGTTGGATGGAGCACTGAGCGTCAGTGGCTCTTGTTCGGCTAGACCAGTAGGATCTGCTGGCATACCCTGCAAACAACAACGATGATCCTTTTCTTTATATTACCAGACAGCGGGGAGGAGGTGCAGGATAGTCTATTGGTCCGGGGTTTCTGACTCCCAGCTGAAATGTTCTGGGTTCAAACCCCCAATGTCCGCAGCCTGCCTTTAGATAAGCTATAGTGTCTGCTAAATAGTAAATAGTAAGTGCAGCTCACCCTCTAGAAAGTGCTTGCTCACTGCCCCAACAGCACCCACCTACAGAATGTAGCCAAAGTTGACCCAAACCAATTTAAGATGTTAAAAATACAAAAAAATACAACCTACAAGTACCTACAACAGCCAAAGACCACCAGTATGGCACAGTGGCCCGTATTTTCTGTCATTTGTTGGTTTGTTTGCATTTGTTGGTGTTTCTTGGATTTGTGCCTGTTTGTTTGGGTAGTGTGCAAGGCTAAGCATCTTAATACATCGACTCTCAACGCTCTATGACACTCAGTAAACTTGTGGTGTGCCATCGGGAGACACAGAACACTGCAGTGCCTATGCGTCACCCTCACCATGAGAAGATACTCCACCGCACGGTCCGGGTTGTTGAAGCTGGCCCTCAGGGCAGACACCACCAACTGCCTCTCATAGCCCATGGACATGATCTCCGACACCAGGTTCTCATAGGCCTGGCCCGTCACTGAGGGGGAGTTAGAGAATATCAGGAGGCCGTCAAAAAAGGGACCAATAGAAGGTTATTGGGATGGAAGAGATTCGAGGAGAACAAAGATACAGAGGAAGGACGGAGGGAGGGGAACACCAACGCTTAAACAGAAGAGGGAGATGGAGGACGGAAGTACGAAGGAAGGAGTTGATACACATTCATTACCCAGTATTGAAGCAGCCTCCTCTAGAAGATCCAGATCGTCCACAAGCCTTTGAGAGAAATGTGAAGACAAATAAACAGTTAATAAATAAAAATAGAAACAACGTTCTTTTCAATCTGCAATCCAATCTGCTTTTCTACTATGACTGCTAATAGCTGTCATAGACATAGCTTATTATAGCAATACTATATTGAAAAGCATATTTAATCATAGCTGAATTATGACCGTAATGTTTACAGATAATACTGATTGATTGCGTCAATACAGACTAAAACAATGCAACTATAATTAGAGGCGTCTCTTTGTATGTATGCATGCCTATCTCCAATTTTCTCCACAACCGTTCATCCGACCGAATTCAAACTTGGAAATACAGTGTTAAGCATGTTCGTATAGTTGTTTGTATAGGCGCTCCACAAGGAAGCTGCAAGCAGCAATACCAGAGTCAAGCAATCAGCCCGTTCCCAATGGGTACGTTTTGAATGGGAACTGCACTTAAAAATACTAAACATATTTCCAGTCTTAGTTTGATATGGTGCTACTAAAAGAGTATGTAAACGAATGTCACGTAGAAGGATTGCCTGTATTGTTCACCAACCCGAAAGCCCCAGCGTGAACTGGCGGCGGGTCAGATGCTTCAGTCTCAGTCTCTTCCCGGGGCTTCTCCTCTTGCTGTTCACCCGCGACGGGGCACTCGCCCGTGTTAGGGGACTCCTCCGGACCAGCGGCCGACGTTACGGCCGGCTCCGTGACTTTAACATCTTCCTGTTCATTGGAAACTAAGCCTTGCGTGGCGGCTGGGGCGGCTGAGGAGGCTGAGGAGGTAGATACTGCAGTGGCAGGAGGAGGAGGAGCTGGAGCTGTAGCCAAGGTCCCATTCCGACAGGCCTCCCTGTCTGGCGTTGCTCCCGGAGGCAGAGAACCCGCCGGGCTGGCTGAAGTCTGGGTTTCGGACGGGGCCGCTGAGTTTGTGGTGCCTGGGAGCAGGGCGACGGAGGGGGCAGGCACTGGAGTCGTTGGTGCTGGTACTGCTGCTGGGGGCACTCGTCTCGGGCCAGGGGCCTCAGCTGCTGTCGGGGTCGCAGACGGGGCTGGGATGTGCTGAGGCGTTTGGGAAGCTTGAGGGGCGCTTTTTGAAGAATTTGATGGTTTGGGCTGGGAAAATAAAATAAAAATGGCCGGATGGACTTTGTCAAGGTCAAGGTTGAAATGGACACTCTTCATTAAAATGGCTGAATGTGACCCTGAACACATTGGGGCTTAACGATTTGAGAAAACCTCAACAAAAACTTCTCTATGGGACGATAATCGTCTGTGATGTGCATTAGAAGTATAGAGCTGTACATAGAATGTTAAAAATTGATCTAGAAAAGAGTTTGTTGAGATGTCTCACTCAACAAAAACATAATTTATTTGGTTCCCCATTACATTACAAACATATCAAGGTTATAAAAGCACATCAAGTTAACGCTTGACTTTGCAAATGTAGAACCTATGATGATATATTTCTAGTAATATTTGTATCATAACAAATATTTTATCAAATGAAGGCAGAACCAGAGTGGGCATTATGTATAACCCAGCAATTAAACAGGATCAGAGAAGGTGAAATCCGGAAGGGAATTACACTGAAAAGCCCTTACCTTTGTCACCATGACCACTACAAAGTTTTTCTCATCGATTTTGTACTCTTTCAAGGGAACGTCATCATTCAAAATTTTACCTGTGCCACAGAAAGAAGATAAATTACTCATATATAAATATAAATTAAACTATTTTCAAAATGTATATCAGCAAAACTATAATCTAATACAACAATATAAAGTGGACAAACAAAAACTGTGTCAAATCATTACTCCAAAATGTCAGCAACAATTGTAATTTTGCCTTTTAAGTATTGCATTTGATTCAAAGACTGTTTTGTCTCTTGAAAATTAGGCCTACAATCAAGTTGAATACCTACAACAACCAATTTATGCTGAAAGTCAAACATCTGTGTAATAGCATTCAGTGACATAATCTTGTTATATTAGTATCATATCACTCATCATATCAGCAAACACCGGCCAAATTATTTCCATTCAAAGGTTAATATAAAACTGATGGATTATTCATGGGCTTTAATTAGTCTTATCCAGCTCAATTATAAATCACATTTTCGGTTGGTGCCACTGTCACCACTGTAAAATAGATTCTCTACTAGCTCACCTGCATAGATTAGTTTCTGCCCCGTCACCGGGAAGGTTTCTTTGCCTTTCTCCTTTTCTACCTTCTCCTTTAGAGACTTCACCTGAAATACAATGACAGGTAAAACAAATATATATTTATTTATATATATACACACACACACACACACACACATGCCAGGTAAACCCCACAATTATAATTTAGCCAACTCACTCAAATAAATTCAGTCAACAAAGGACATTTAATGTTCTCATTTTGTAGCATGTCCAACACAGGCTACATAATAAGAGATAACACATAATTGAAACTGTCATCTACATCTAACTCCCAATGTTAACCATGTATACAGGTCTATTTGAAGTAGGCCTAACTAAAGGGTGTATGGGCTGAGCCCCTTTTCTAATAACTCATTCTATAGAAGACAATTCAAAGTGCCATACTATAGCCTACTATGCCCTCTGTTCAGTCTGCCCAGCAATGCCTGATACAATACTTCTACATCCATTGAGAAAAAAAAAATATTGCACAGTCATTCACGGTGGGACACAGAGCTGTTGAGGTCAGGATTACAAAACGCTACCAGAAAACACGATTCATAAATTGCACTGCCACATTTTTAACAATGAGCATAGGATCCTTTGAACAAAATGCAACAAAGTCACCAGCACGCCTGTGTTGATCCTGAAATCGCCCTCAGCTAGGCCCTCCTCCTTCGGCTGGGTGAGACTCCGTCCCCCCTGACCTGCTCGTGTTTACTTCAGCCCCCCCCTAACTTCTACTCACCGTCCATTCTGGATCTATCTGAATCTTGAACGTTTGCTGCTGAAGGGTCTTCAGCGTTATCGTCTGCATCTTTCCGACACTATTCGTTGAAAGAATGGCTGTCAGGAACCCCCAAAACACGGCGTGCTAGGGCAGGAATATCTTTAGTGTTCCCTTCCCCTTCCGACTGTGTGGTTTGTATGCGTGTGCGTGTGACTCAGCTGTCTCGCTGGGCAGTGGAAGTGGGCTCAGACGCCATCTACTTGCTGCTTGAGACAAGGCACACTGGGGGCGGAAAATAGGGTTCCGTTATGCGCGTCCGTCGTGCGGTGGTTGATGCCTGCGTGCGCTCGTAACAAGCGCATATCACCACCGGAATGAAACGTGTATAGATATATATATAAATAAATAATCACTGTGAACCCATCCTGAGGATCTATTTAAGCCTATTGTAAATTTGGAAACATACAAAGACGGCAGATGTCACAGAATCGAGAGAAAGGCGTTGTTTTATTGACCGAAACCGAATTAAGAGACAGTTGGCATTTTGCGTAAAGATCCATAAAAGAAGAGACGTGAATCACAGTTTGCCCACTACAGTCCCTCGGCGCGCGCGAGCACACACACACACACACACACACACACACACACACACACACACACACAAAATCATGAATTGAAAAATAATTTATGAATGCACCAATTACAATTGTCTGTGCTTTACATCAATGTCAAGTTGCAGAAAACTATGACTATATGGATGAATAACGCTATATTTTCCCCAAAAGTGAACATTATGAGCAATGCCGAGTTGATTGATGAGTGGATCGATCTCATTTCAATTAAGGTTCAAAGGGAATAACATACATCTGTTGACAGTGGTTCAAAACAAAAAAAGTACAATACGTAAAGGCATTCCGTTGAGTAGGTGATGATAATAAGGTAAACAAAAAGCGAAAGACTGTGTGAAAATCTTTGATGAGATCATTTCCCCATTTACTTTAGTACTATATCTTCATCTGTTGGTTAGGTTGTCATGATTTGAGTTGACCAAAGGTCAATACGTTGGGCTAAAAAGGCTCATTGAATGCAAATAATATTAATAAAATCTGTTTAGTTCATCTTACACACTCCTGTTTACTTTAGTCGATTGGGCCATTTACGAAAACAACACCTAAATCAACCAGCATTATGAAAAAGGGCATGGAGCTGACATATTAAAACCAACCCAAATGGCTTCAAGTAAAGCTATCTTAAACTTTATAAACAAAAATCCTCAAGGGCAGACAACGAATTGTGAAAAACCTTTTTTTCAACCTCAGGGAAAAAATTAAAAAATAAAACTATTTAACTCCTCAACTGCTACCACTGTGAGGCTAAGGCTGCTGCCAGTGTCCATGAGGTTCTGCCATTTTGATGTTGATGTTGGCGTTGTTGTTTCCCTGCTGGGAGGAGATGCCCAGCAGTCCCTCCCATGTTGACAAAATGTCCACCTCTACAACTCGTCCTTCTTCGCGGCTTCCTCCTCTTCCTCCTCCTCCTCTTCTGTGGGTTCCTCCCCTTCGTCGTCTCCCTCCTCCTCATCCCCTCCCTCCTCCTCATCTTCGTTCTCGTCTTCCTCATCGGCACCATCTGTATCCTTCTTGTTCTTCTCCTCCTCTTCCCTCGACTTCCTGTCCACCTCCTCCTGATCATCCCTCATCTTCTTCTCTGGTTCCTGTTGGGGGAGAAAATAAGCCACTGTAAGGGAAATGGAAACTCACAACAGTGCGTGTTGTGGTCCTTTTGAGGAGCTTGCACATTTTTTTAAACACAGGAACATTGTCTTCTCTAGTCAAAATAATATTATTGACCAAAGGTTATAACAATTGGCCAGAAACTGACCAACAGGTAATTTAAACTTTTTCTAAAAAAAAAAACACCAATACAACCATTCATGGGATAGGAGCAGCGTTGCATGACAAGTTAAAAATGTTTCTGGCCCAATGCTTCCTCCTTTCCGGGCCCCTTGACTTCAAAGTGTTTGTACTCTATTGGGGAATCTTGAAGGGTGTCCTTGAGGGCTCGACATCAATGAAGCATCAAGAGTTCTACTGGGCCCAGTGAAACAGTCATTGTTTAGCCCTTAAAGTCTATCATGCTCACCTTCAACCAAAATATCTATGCACAATATTTCAAATGTATCTTTACAGCCATGCAGCCTATGTACCAACCCTGCTCTATGTACATCAGTACTCTAATCAACACTTCATTCATTGGCAGGAAATGTCACAGCCAGTTTTATGCAAAAACGGTGGCATGTGTAGAATACATTTTGAGTGAGCTCTTCGATGGCGTGTGGTAATATGAGTGCTCCATGCAAATTGATTGGCTGTTTGGGCAAATTAATGTCCAAGGAAATAAAAGAATAGCTTTTGGAAGTCAAGGAGGGTTTAAGTGTATCTCAAGTGAAAGCATGAGGCTGCTAACCGCCACTTAAGGACCAAACAAACGTGTCGTGTGAGGTAGCCTCGATTTCCACACTCTTGTGACACTCATTGCAAAAGAGACCCTAACCCGTTTGCAAGGCCAACTGGTTGGCCCTTGAGCGGTTTCTAGAAAGATTGGCTGTGTCGAGGGGGGAGAACGGACAGCTCTGTGGTCTAGTGGCTTGCTGCGTCAATGGATCCTAATGCAAATTAAGTGCTTGATCTGTAAAAGCCACTTAGCATCAGTATCATCAAGCTGGGCTACCTTAGTTTTGCCCCAGGTTTCTTCCCCAAACTCCGCGGCTTCTTTGACGTCATCGGCAATCAGGAAGTTGTCGAAGATGGTGCCAGATTTCACCTATTCAAAAATGAATACAATAATAGTTTTAAGGTACATGACCTGCCTTGGAATCAAATTGTACCATTGGTAGACAACACTTAATGATAACTTGATAAATTGGGATTGTGATCGAATAACAATTGCTATTCCACACAGATCCGGATGGTTACGGGAGCATCTTTACCTGCCACAAGTCAAGGCCCAAAACGGAAATGCTGTCAAACTTGTACATGGTGTCGTCAGCAGAGTACTCTGGGTTGTCGATCTCTGGGTGAACCCAGGTTCCCTTGTAGTCGGGGTTGTCGATCTGCTTGGGTTGCCACTCGCCCTTGGGGAAAAAGAGGAACACTACAGTTAATACTGGAAGTGGCCTGAAGCTCTATAGCCCCACACATTTTTTTTCCTGCGTGTCAACTAACCCATTCTTTCAATTACACCTGCTGGGAATGTTTTTGAGAAATCTCTGCATTGTTTTTTTTATAGTGCTAAGCAGAATGATAAAGCACCTCTTAAAAACAAGAACAAGGGGGAAAGTGAAACACAGCGAGGTTGCAGTTGGAGAGTACAGCATATCAAGCCCCTGCAAATGTGGACCCATGTCTACGATGACAACATAACTTCCACAAATTGACACCATCCACCAAACTTCCTTATGCGAGTAACTAAGCAACTGGACAGGAATTAGGAGGCAGGTGCAAGCATGGTAACCGCTGTCGAGCATCATTTGGTAAATAAAAGATACAAACTGACTCAAGTGGGTGTGGGGGAGGGGGGGACTTTTGTTATCATCTACAGTATAGCTTAGCTACACCTAAGACTCTGAAACACTATCCCTGATTGCCCTAAGATTTATTTTGACAGGAGGTGGAAAGTCAAGGTCCTCCCTTTTCCATCCCAGAGGAAATCAGCTTACTTATTCTAAAAATATAGCAGGATCTGGGGAGCATTTTATTTTGAAACACCTTGCTGCCTACCTTACTCCAACCAATAATTCATATTTAATGGACTACAGTTGTAGAGCAGCCTCGGTTTACTTTTTTTTTCTCGAAAATAAATCTTTACGTGGCAACCGTCACAAGATGATTAAGTGACTTCCCATACAACTGCGGCAGGCGGGTGTACCTGGTACTCTGGGTTGGCGATCATGGCCGGTTCCCACTCTCCATCCATATCCTCGTCCCAGTCGCTGGGCTTGGTCGCATCAGGGTCGGGGATAGTCTCAGGCTTCTCCCAGTCCTGCAACACATTGACACAGTGAACCCCTGATGCACCAATCACATCGTGGCCTCATCCGTCTGGAATAGGTTATTCTGTTTTTCTCCTGAATTGGTACAAAGAGGCTCGGTCAACCCCAAGAATTGATGAACGATACCATTCTACTTATGACTAGCGTGACTGATTTCATATAACATTTAAGAATAGATATTAGACACTACAATTATATACTAATGCAGCCCTTTGGCCTACTTGAAACTTACATCAATTAGACACTTTAGATACTTATGTACAATAATGTAGGATTCATAATAAAAGCATATATTTTCAATAAAATCAAATCTGCTGTCTGTACTGTTGACAATAATATTCCGACTTATATTGTGTATATACTTCAGTATAGTTTTTGGGAGTTTATTGTTGTTTTAAAATGTTGATCTCTTTTTAGGCCTAATTTTACTACTAATATTATTATACTACTATTTCCTGTACTCCCATACAACCCGTGAGTGAGTGCCGCGTGTCTTCCTACCTCGGGCTTGGTGTCGGTGGGGTCGTCCATCTTCTCACGGTCATCCCAGTTCTCTGGTTTCTTGGCCTCTGGGTCCTTGATCTTCTTGGCGGGCAGCATGTCCCAGTCCTCCTCCATGCTGCCGGACTCCACCTTCTCGTTGTCGATCTTCACTTCGTAGGTCTGGTCCGGGTTCAGGATCAACGTGTATAGGTGGGTGAGCTCGTCATCCTGGATGGATGGAGAGAGATAGAGAGAGAGAGGGCAAGAGAGACAGAGACAGAGAGAGAGGAGTCGAGAAAACGAGATATTTAGTGGGATTGCTCTAAAAACCCCAAATAAAAAATTTAATATCACAGAGGGATGTATCCACTGCACACCTTCCAGTTAGCTTGTCAAGAAAATGTAGAAAAGTGTGTTAATAGACATCTCAAAGTTAGCCTACAGTCTTGGAAAGACTATAATGGGCGTGGTCTGAATCCCCGCCCCCCTCCTTGCGGTTTTGTGCAGTTGGTACTTCCTCAAACTGTCACAGCCTTTTGAGTTGACGGTAGTTGGTCACCCGCTTAGGTATGTAGCCAAGAGGGTAAAAAGACTCCACTCATTCAAGCTGCTTGAATAGGAGGAAATATATGGAGTGATTCCACTTCAGATTTGATGGAGCAAAATAGTACATTCTGTTGTCTATCACTTTAATAAATGGGTGAAAAGGCGTGAAGAGAGGGTTCCGTTTGTTGTCTCAAGTTCAATAATGTGTAATAAATCAATAATGGATGAGAATATGCTATTCTATGCATGGTATTGATGTGTTTGGATCAACTTTCGAAATGTTTCTTGAAGAAACTGATACAGTTTCATGAGGCATCCCCTTTAACAAAATAAACAACACATAAAATAGATACCTTGCATTTGATGTCCTTCTTAATGAGGTGGTTCTTTCCTTTGTAGTTGAAGATCACATGCACCTTCTTTGTGCTGTACCCACAGATGTCAGGTCCTGCAAGAAGAGCAACACACAAACCAGTTAAAATGATTCAAATAAATTGTGAGTGTAAAAGGAAAAGAAAACATGGCACAAAAAAGATCAATGTTTCAAAGTCCCTTCTTTCTCAAACAGGAACCTGACTCAAAGCACACACATATGCACAGAGCGTCAAAAGCGTGAGCCGCACACCCACACTCACCGAACATGATGTAATACTGAGAGTCTCCATGCATGTTGGTCTGGTCTAGGTCAGCGGGGAAAATCTTGACGTAGCCACCTCCACAGTCTATCTTCTGTTCATGCTTCACTGTGAACTGGACCACCAGAGGCTTGCCCTCATTGCTAAACGGCTCGAAGCGGCTGGACACGGCATAGAAACGAGCGTCCTGGCTCGTCTGGACACCTTATCACAAAAGTAGTAAAGTGTATTGTTTTATTCTTACCGACATTCATAGTACATGTATAAATAACCACTTTTTGGTTGCATCTTTATTCATTTGCATGTGGTTATTAACCATTAAAAAGGGTTTCACCCCTGCAGCACCCAACGGTATTGTCTTTCTTGGAGTCAGTGTGCTTCTCAAGAGAAGGACACTTGTAAATGCAATATGCAAATTACCTTTATCTGCCTCGGCATCGCCATAAAACTTGCCAGCAGTCAGCTTCCACACACCATAATCTGACTTGTGCTTGGACTCAACCCACCGGCTCTTCCAGGCATCTGAAACGTAACATAACGACATGTTTACTGTTCTTCGACATGCCCTTGTAATAGTAGTTAAGTGGGTTACATCTTCTAAGGACACTAAACTCCTGCCAGAGCCTATGACTTGTAACTGAAACCAAAAGTGGCGGCATAGAAGGTAAGGAGTTAACATTAGGTTAGAATTGTGTAATGTTGCTCGAACAACGCCACACGGAAGTGTATACGTTACATTACAGTTGAATACATTTGTGACAGTTTGCATTCACTCATATTTTGTAATAACGTTAAATGACCTATTCTAGAACCACAGGTCTACACGTACTGTATACGCCCTTCAATGTGTTAGCTTAGTTCAGTAAGGTGTGATCAACTTATCAAACATGTTTATCATGTTTCTTCTATCAAATTGAAAAGGAAAATCGTCAAATGTTTTAGTTGTGTGCACTTTAAAAACATTCAACCCACTACATAATGAATTGGTACTGTACCTCCGTCCAGAAACTGTTCCTTGAAGTGCACAGTAGCCTCGATGGTGATGGCTAACGATGCCAAAAGGACGACTGCTGCGAGGGCGAACTTCATGGTTTCAATCTTCTCCAACGAATGACAGGTATATCGAGCAGCTCCGGTCTTAATAAAGCGATACACCTTCAAGGAAACGCAGCACAAGAAAGGCTTTACTATCTATTCCTGCACAGATGGCCGCAGGTGATTGGACAAGAGCTTCGCCAATGAAATGAGACCACGAGTTATTTTTCGGAAGTACTCGGGTTACATCGAGGGCCTCTCGGAAAATCGTAGGACTTCACCCCCTCCTGTTCCCGTCGTAGCCCCCATACCCCGTACCAGCCACAACTTCACAAGTTTATAACAGACGCTGCTGTTTTTGATGTATATCTACGATGTACCTCATGTCACCTCATGAGAACAATACGCTTTTAAACCCAAACTAGCGTTGAAAATATTTATTTTTACAACATACAATGTAGAAAGGGACAAAACAAAAAAACATCCCGTTATTCAAATCAAAACACAAAATCAGAGGCAGGAACTTGAACAAGCATTCTAGATAGCCATGCATTTTATGACATGCAAACAGATTCTTCCCCACATCATTAATTTGCATTAAGTAGATTATGGTAGGTCATGTGCACAGTGAACCAAGTGGATATGAGTTAAAGTAAGAAAAGTGCCTTCACAATACCTTATCACGTAGGCTGAGAAAACCTTTCAAATAGCATTTGCAAGAAAGCAGAGTACCATGCAGTGCCAGTGACCGATGTGCAATTTTCTTGCATCACTCCTTGTTTGTCACTTGTGAACTTGCCGATTGCTGTTGCCTTGATTATGGTTTGGCTGTTGATGTTATTATTGTTGTTTAAGTTATTGTTTGTTCTTATTGTTAATGAGTTGAAACTCCCTTTTTAACGGGTATAACGCATACGACGCAGTCCGCTAACACTGTATGTCCTCCTCGCTTTCCGTAGACGCGTTGTAATGATGTAATTTGTAAACAACGGCACACATTTTCTCGCCATGGAAACTATGGACGCCAAATAATAACATCAGTATTCTTTTATATTCACTCATGTTTTGATCCATTGTTTGGCTCCACTTTTATTTAAGATTTGCGTTCACATCCCATTTCACATTGCCAACACTAAAATGTTTTTTGCTATTTCACCGGATGATTCGAGACCCCAGTATTGCTTACTAGTATTAGAGCCAATATTTGCTAATAAGTATGCTCATGGATATATGTACATAGAGTGATTTTGCTCATTACAATAATGTGGAACCGTGACGGTCGAAATTCAGCGTTGGTCCGAGCCCAGGCGCTGCTCTCTGCGAAGAGAAACGATGCAAACGCCACCGAGCTAACGAATCGGTTTCAACCTCATGGACCTGAAGCTCAGGCATATGGCCATACAGTGAGCATTTGTTTTTGTTTTTTACTGTTTTTTGTTATTTATTGCGAAGATTACTTGTACAGAGACTGTGTTTACGGGGGATTTCTTTTTCTCAGGGTCCTGGAGGAGGGTCAGTCCAAAAGAGCCGCTTTCCCTCGAATGCGCACATCTTATCACTGGACCTGAGTGACCTGTCCTCTGTCAGCTCAGTCACAGAGCATGGGGAGAAAACCAATACAAATGAGCAGGGGACAGAAGTGCTGCCACCTCAGGTACTGAATCAAACAGCATCAAACTTCCATAGTTTTTCCGTGATTTTATCCATTTGGTTATAAACTAAAAATAACATCCGCAATAAACGGTTAGGAAATAACTGTGCATCTGTATGTTTAACATTTCTAGGATTTCAGGGCTTCAACCTCACTGGGCGAAGGAGGAGGAGGGCAAAGATTTCTGAAGAAAGCTATACCAAAGGCCATGGCTAGCACCCAATCCCCTCAATTTAGAAAGAATCAAACACAGCCTCCCCCAGAACGCAGGTAACGTAATAATACGACACATGATCCAATCACATGATCATGACACTAAGGTAGATACGATTATAACATGAATGGTATCATTTCACAATATTTGAACAATGCTGATGTAATAGAGGGGACATCAACAGGGACATCTTGTTACAAATGTAGTATCTATATTATGTCTGCCTGTGGAGCATCTATTGCAACCTGAGCTAATGCAGAGCATGGGGAGTTTTCCTGAACCTTTTGTTATTTTTGCCATCCTGCTCTCTTCAGATTTACACTCATTTGGACCGGTGACACCTTAACCCCGATAAAGGTCTTGATGCAAGTCTGTGCTTGTTATCTCCTGCTTCTAGGTTTGTGGCTTCTTCCCAGCAGGGCTCCCAGAGTGCCGCCCTGAGCAGGTTGGCCACCATTGAGGAGCGCATCCGTGCCCGCCAGCAAGCCCAGCAGAGCACCACCCAGGGGAACCCCAATCACAGAGTACCTCCAACAGCCCCCGACCTAAGCCCCTCTCCCCAACATGGACACTCGCCGCCGGAGCTCCCCTCGGCCCCCCCGTCGCCCCAGTTGTCGAGCAACGGTCCCGGAAGTCCCGGGAAGCGCTTCCTAAAGAAGACGTCAGTGCTAGCTACGGCTGGCGCCAATCTCAGCTATTCCCAAGGGGCTAAAGTCAGTGTTGAAATCCCTGCTGCTGCTGACGCCGGCTTGTCGGTTGACGTGTACAGAAGTGGCAGCGCTGTGAAGCCCAACGTGGTGACGGCTGAGCCAGTGGCAGGAGAGGGCCGCGGAGTTAGCCTGGACAGTGATGAGGAGAGTATGAGGAAACTGTTGGGGGACTCGCTAGACTCGATGGAGGACAGACCTAGGAGATTACCCACGAAGACGGTGGCAAAGGTAGTTAGATGGAGACGTTTACATGAATTCTGCTGGTCAAACTTTTGTGACCAGAATGTAACTAATTGAGGTTGAAGAATCAAGGCATACAATTGATATCAGAGCAACTACAAAATGAAGGTGCTGTCTAATATTGTTTCCGTCAGGAATGGATTAAAAGCACACTGACTTATAGCCTTGATCATATTTGAATTTTGAACTAGCCTCGGAACCAGACAAATCGGCATGCTTTATCTTTTTGGCTCTGGCCCATGTGTCTTTGTTCTCTCCAGTACAGACAGACATCAAGCAGGCCTGGCCCTGGTCGAGCAAAACACAACCGCTTATCTTATATTGGTCGGGTATTTCACGATACTGTACCGAGGAGCGGCCATTAGGTGCGCCATTGATGTATTTGCATAAACAATCAAGATGGCTGTCAGTAAGGTGTCAAGGCGTTTTATTATTCTGATGGTTGTAGGTTTATGCAATTGACTCCGGAGGCATTTTGGTCTGGGCCCGTTAATGTTGATCGAAAATGAACTAGAAAACACATTTGGGAATTGGTCTGGCAATGAGACACCTAAACCCTTTCCGATAACAATGTTTGCATTGTCCTCCTTCCTCCAGGACTCGAGGGAGAAGCCTGACCCCGCCCCCCCCTCTCCCCTGGGGGCCTCCTTGTCTTCTGCACATAGCCCCCTGCAGCGCTCCATGTCCTCCCCGTCATCGTGGGGGCGTGGGGAGGTGCACTCCCTGGAGGAGCTCTTCCCCCCGGGGCCCGGGGGTCCGACTGAAGAGGAGGGCCCACACAGTGGCAGGAGCAGCAGCATCTCCTCAGAGGGTGAGGGGAAATAAAGTGTCAACACAGGCGATGCCGACACAATATTGACATTGCTGGGCCTTATCTTGTGGGACAAAGGATTTGTCTGGCACATCTGTCATTAGCATCACACGCAACAGCTTTATAAGTAAGGTGTCATACATGAAGATAATTATAGTAATTGGTAGTAGTAGCTAGTTAGATACAAAAACTGTTTTTTAATTATTAATTCATTCAATAATTTCTTTACCTTATGCATCCGTTCTAGTAGGAGAACCAGGTAAAATACTTTTAAATGTTTTGTATGCGTTAGTATCCATTATATAATATATAATAAACTGTATATTTTGAGAGACCTATATTTTGAGGTCTCCCATTGTTTTTGTCAAACTCTATGATCCTTCTTCCCCAGTAGATTTTAAGTTCAACATCATGTCTTTGGATGACCTTGTACCTGATTTTACTGTGGAAACAAAGCAGGTAAGGATGATTAATACAAATACCGGTGTTATTCATCTTTAAGTCAAAACCCAACAACGATGTTGTTTAATGCCACTCTAATTCATGCAATTCGCCTCTCACTCTCTCCTTCCCGACCAGAAGGACCATCGACCACCCAAGCAGCACAAAGCAGAGGACCGTACGTGGACAACACAACCACCGGAGGGTAAAGAAGAGGAGCCGGGAGAGGAAGAGGTGACTGGGGCAGACTACCACAGTGACTTCGAGAGCCTAAGCATTAGGACGGAGGACGACCAAAGCCCCAGTGAGATCTCAGAGCACCTTGGGGCAAGCCCCGAAGACGAGGCGAAGAGGAAGAAAAAGACGCAGAAAGGAGATGAACTCTCTGAGATCTCGGGTGACGGAGACGGCTCGCGACGGGAGGGAGGCGACGACCCCTACGACGACCCCTACGCTAGTAGTTTCTCCGACCGCAGTCAGAGTGCGGTGAGCAGCTACACCTCTGGCTGCTCCGCGCAGTCCTCGTCTCGCACCTTGACGCCCAGCTCCAGACGCTCCACCGTACAGGGGCGGCCTGGGAGAGAAGCAGCCACGCAAACACGACCCGACCCGCTGTCCTACGCCTGGTCCGCAGGTAACCATGCTAACATGCTAAAGTAGACCCTACTATGGTAACCTAGCACTCTGCTAGGCTAACCTACCACACTGCACAACCACCCCATCATTTGCCACCCTGCTAAGTGAAACGTAGCACCACATTAGAGGAACTAAACAGCAAGTGTAATAAAATAGACGTAGTATACACATGATGCCTCTATGGTCAAAAGTACAGCAAAAGTATTATTTGTTGCCGCAGTTTTAAATGCGTAAACGCTGTATTTTAGATAATCCTAGTGGTTAAGTATGTTCCTGTCATGATACAGCTACTGCTTCTTTCCCTCTACCATCCTGTGTTGCTCTGACTTCCTGTCCTCCAGGTATGGCTGTTCTGGGCCCTGCGGTAGGCATGGGTTCCGTGGACCCAACCCCCGTGGCCAGTCATACAGTCGGTGCAGAGGCCCTTGAGGGTGAGTTGAGGACTACAGTAACCCACCCCCAATGGTTGTCAATCACAAGTGGCTTCCTTCTCAAGGCCTGGTGACAATGAAAAGGACGCAAGCTGCTGTAGACAAAGGAACCTAGGCAAACCTGTCAGAAACACAGGTTTCGTTACACAGTTTGACCCAAAGCAGACGGGAGGTCTGTTGATGCATGTTGATGTGTTGAATTCCATTGTTCACAGAAAGTCTGTGTCTTCCTTTTACTTGACCTGAAAAATTATATTTATATAAATATATGATATATATTGTGTATATACTGTATATGATTGCAATTATGATATAAAAAAGAAGCTGGTGTGTACTAAATGCATTAACAAAGGATATGATTTTCCTCCCCATGCTAAATTGCATTGTGGGTTATCCAAGCGTACTTTAGTACTGGGTGTAGAACAACGATCATTGCATATTATGTGGAAATAGGATTTTTGGCTTCACACTTAGTCACTCTCTAGAAAGCTGTTTGCCTGTGAGGTTTGACACACAGGTAACATGTAATATATAGTTTAAAGTGTTTTTCTCAAGGCCATTAAGAAGGGTTTAAACGTTTCGTATCATAAAAAAATGGATGATTTGATATTTTATGTTGTCTTTGGGTGTCAGAATGTTGCCTTGGTTTACGGTAAGTATTAAAGTAAATAGTTTCAGAGAATAAGCCACTTGACAGGTTTAAC